>WMHX01000290.1:0-77354 GCA_013420875.1 Thelonectria rubi
TACATTCCTTATTGGTCCACAATAGGAATTCCTTATATCATTATAATCGCCATCAACATACCTTTCATCTGGTATACGTTTCATTACGCACAGACCAATAGTGGTCGAGAAATCGTCTATAAATGACAAGGGTTTTTCCCTCTCTGTCTATAATATTCATCATCAATTGAACACATCTTCTCTTGACCAATCAAGACAATCTTTACACCATTGTGACCACCTCTATTTGCTGATTCTTAATATCCAATTAGAATCTTTCTATCTTTTCATCTCGTCTCTCAAACTTCCTTTGAAGCTTCCCTCCATTACCTTTCACTGTTCCTCATACCTTTTTAAATTTATATATTTTATATATTATAGTAGCTTACTTTTATTTATTTTCTATTTTAATATACCTTATTTAATTCACTTTTATATAAAAAATATTTTAAGAGTATAATCTTTTAAATATTTAGGAGGCTTTTAAACTTATTTTATAATAATTCCTAATTAATATTAAGGCTATTTAAATTATATATATTAACTAAAATTTAATAGTAAATAATAAATAAGGCTAAATTATCCTTAATATACTTTTAAATCCTAATAAGGCCTTATATACCTTCTTTATTTTATAGCTAATTTAATCCTAAAAATATATCCTAAATAAATTTATATAGCTTAATTATACTATTAAAATTATAAATCTTATACTATATTAAAATAAATATAGGCTATTATAAATTAATTTAAGATTAATTCTTTGCAAGAGAATAAGGAAATATTACTTAAAACCTAATATAATAGCTAAAATATATTAATATAAATAGAAGTAATTTAAAATATTAATTAAATTTATATATATTTTATTAAAAGGTATTTTATTTTTTTATTAGCTATTATTAGATTAATCTTATTAAAAAGGGAATATTTTACTTTTAGGGCTATAATTTTAATACTATATAATACCTATATAAAAATCTTAAAGGATATAAAGATATTAATTACTTTAATAATAGGAAATCTATTAATACTAAATATAAATAAATATTATAATTAATATAATTAATTAATTTAATTTATATATTTTATTTTAATTTAATTATTTTAAATTATATTTATTTTTTAAGTGCATTTAATATTATTAATTTTAATTTACTAACCTTTAAAATAGAGTAATTTAATTATAATCTAAAAGATCTTTAAGATTATTTTAATTATATTAATAATATTTTACTATTTAATTATTAATATAATAATATCTATATAAAAAATAATTAACTTTCCTTTATTATAACCTCTTTTAGTTTCTTATTTATATTTATTAAAGGGAGAATAGCCTTTTAGATTTAAATAGGTTTATTATTAAGAAGTTAATTTATAGCCTTAATATATTAAATAGTAATATTATTATTTTTCTCCTTTTAGTCCTTTTAATTAGGATTTTTATTATTTTTTATAATTAATTTAATAAACTTCTTAAGAGATAATTAAATCTTAATATAAAAGAAATCTAAATATTTACCCTTATATATATTAAATAAGATTAATATAATTAATTAATATATTTAAAAGCTCCTCTTATTATTTCTTAATTATAGCTTATTCTTTATTTTTATATATTTATGCCTATTAATTAAAATTAATAGCTAAATAAATATTTTTTTTTATAAAGGCTATAATATAATACTTTTACTATTATTTTATTATTTTCTTTATATTTTCCCTTAATTATTATACCTTTAAGAGATTATTTATTTATAATTAATTTTTTTTTATATTAGGATTTAATAAATATTTATTATTAGCTTTCCTCTTTATTTTAAAATTGCCTATAAATTAGCCTAAATATATATAATTAATAAAATAATTACTAAAAATAATAAGCTTAATAAGGATTATATATTTCTTTTATATAGGGCTATATTAAAATAATAAAAAATATAAATAATATTAATATAATAATATAAATAAAAAAATAAATTTAATATTAAGAGATTTAATATTATTATTTTTATTAGGATTTAATCCTTAATTTATAAATCCCTTATTATTTATTTACTTTATTTTTTCTATTTTCTTTATATTTATTAAAAAATAGTCCTTTATTTTAATTTAAAAAGAATAATAGCTTAATTAAATTAAGTATAAATAATCTACTTTATAATTATATTTTATAAAAACTGCCCCTTAAAATACTAAATGCAATATAATACTATTTATTTATTTTTATATATAAGCTAAATATTATTATATATTACTTTTTTATGCCCTATATAAATACTCTAGCCTATATTTATTAATAACCTACCTTTCTCTCTATATAATCTTACTTTAATAACCTTTTATTATACTTCCCTATTAATATAACCTTTTTATTTTAAATTATATTAATTTATTAAATTAATTTTCTTCTTTTTTCTTTATTAATTATTTAATATAATAATATTATATTTTATTATAAAAAAGAAAAATAAATAAAAAGTAATATATATTTATATTTAATCTTATATATATAAAAGTAAATAATTATATAAGACCTTAATTATTATTAAATCTAAAAAAAATATATATATTATTTTTATTTTAAAAATAAGCTAATTTTTATTTTTATTATTTATTTATATTATTATTAATAATATATTAATAATTATATTTTAAGAAATTTATTATTATTAAATAATTTTAAACCTTTTAATTTTTAAAATATTTTTTATTTATTTTTATAAAAATATTATATAAAATATATTATTTAAGAATTTATAATTTATAATTAATATATATAATATTATTTAAAAAGCTATTAAATCCTTTATTATATTTATATTTAAAAATAAATCTAGATCTTAATTATATTAATTATTTATATTAATTTAAATTTAAATATTTAATTTTTAATATTTTATATTAAATATATTATAATTATATTAAAAAATATATAAATATTAATAAGAATTTTAAATATTTATTAAATTTTTATTATTAAAAATCTTATTAATTTTTATATTATTTAATTTAAATAGTTTTTTATATTTATTTATTATATTAAAATATTTTAATTTTAGCCTATTTTTTATAATATTTATAATATTTATTCCTTTATTAATAATTAATCCTCCTTAAAATTTAAATAATTAAAAATTATTAAATTTAATATTTTTTAACCTTTTAAATAATATTTAAATTATATTAAATAATTAAAAGCTTAAAATATATTTAATAATAATTTTTCTCTTTTTAATCCTTTTTAATAAATTAATAATAAAAATTACCTTAATAAATACTTTAAAAATATAAATATAAAAAATAATTCTAATTTATTTAAATTATTTTTTTCCCTTAAATATTTTAATAATTATATTTAATAGCTATTTAATTAATAAATTAATTTTAATATTTTATTAAATATTTTTATTTTTATTTTTTTAATTTCTTTCCTTAAGATTAATATTTTTAATATTTTTAATATTTAAATAATAAATATATAATTAATTTATTTTAATATTTTTTTATATTAATTTAAATTATATTAATTATTATAATAATTATTATATTAAGAATTTTAAAAATTAATTTATAAAATATTAATTTATATAATTATTATAAAAATAATTAGATTTTTATATTTAATATTATTTTTTTATTTATAAATATATTTCTATTTATTAAATATATAATTTTATATATAAAATATTATATTTTTTTCTTTTTTAATTATTATATTTTTTAAGCTATATTTACTTTATATTCTTACTTTTATCCTTTACCTATAGGGACCTAAGCCCTCTTTACCTACTTTCCCCCTTACCTATAAGTCCCCATACTAACTCACTTAGGTCCCTATGGGTCCCCATAAAACGTCCTCAGGGACCCAGAGGTCCCCATAGGTGCCTAATTTTATGCTCTACCGAGGATCGTCTCGGGTTGCTTCGAGGTTGCGTCGTCGAAGCGGATGAATGAAACATGAACTGCAGATGAATGACTTTCGGGCTCGAGGAGGTGATCGACGACGGCTGCACTATGTGCGGTTTAGCATGAATAAAATAACTTATCGAAGTGATCCAATCTCCCGTTCTCCCGTGACCTTGAAGCTCTTTTGCCTAACTTGTTGAAAGGCAGCGATGTGGTGATAAGTCGATAAGGCATTGCGCTTCGCTGAGGTTTATTGTTAGAGCTGCCGATTGAAAGACGTAACCAGTTCAGTTTGCCGACATAAAGAGACGCCGCTGAGTTCCTCCACTCGGCAGCGTCCGTGAGCCCTCAGTTTTCGACATTTCACAATAGAAACCCTTCAAACGGAGATCGTCCCTCCCTGGCTGCTTCTTTTTCACGTCGTTGCTGTTCGTGTTCTTCGGTGTCTATGCGAGCCTTGGCGAGAGTGCTTTCTGCCTTGAGTCCCTTTACTGCGTCTTTTAGAGCGACTGCAGATGACGAAAGCTCAGTCTCAAGCGAACTGAACACGGATTTTAAGGCGGTGATGGCCCCTGGCATATGATTAAGTGATAAAGGCAAGAGGGATGGACGGATAAAAACATACACCAGCGCCGAGCAATGTCAAATCGAGGCCTTGTTCGTTCAATGGTACGTCAGCCACGTCGGACGGAACCATGTACGAGGCCACTAGCATTCATTCCTTCGCTCTGCGGTAGTGGGCTCATTATTCAGGGTCTCTCTTCAATTAAACCCAAGTAGGTACTCTCCATTCGCCCTTCACCAAGGGCCATTGCGCTTCTGCGACTCTACAGACTTCTTCCACCGCCCAAGTATCGCCAGTACATGCTCCCGCGTGTGCACCGCACCCTCGGGCACCTGCCTCAGCCACTCCTCCATTTCGCCAATTTGCTCGTCCTGGCCTTTCGCCTTGTATTCCTCGGCTTCTTCCGCAGCAGCCCTCATCCTGGACAAGACATCCTTCCACTCCTCAGAGTCCTCGCCTGCCTCGAGCTTGTCCGCCTCGGCCTTGGACGCCTTGTACGCGTTTTGATAGACGGTCATCTTCCGATCTTGACGTCTGATGGCGCTCTCCAACCGCGCGACTTCTTCGGGCGCCTCATTTCTGCTCGCGGCCTCAAGCCTCTCCTCGAGCTCCCGTTGGACGTAGGCGGCCTCAATCTTGACCATCTCGAGCTCCCACAACGGGAGATGCTTCTCCTGCTGACACACTCCGTCGGGGCACATCTTCAACACGGCCCTGTGGTGCATGTCTGCGTGCATCCCCAGGTACTTCTTGCCGTTTTTCCTGCTCCATAAGTCAAACTCGGCTCTCCACTTGTCGTCCTCCGTTTCCGCCTTTTCGATATTGGCTTTCAGAGTCTCGATTTGGTGATCCCAGTTTTTGAGCTTTTCCTTATCATTCGTGAGGATTCTCAACGGCTCTTCGACAAGGTATTTTGACTTGACCGCAGCGTACCTGCGTACTTGGTCGCTCTGGAATGCGTCGCCATTAAAGTTGTCAGGCCAGCCGTGCTTGCGATAGAGCGCCGCCAGGTCGATGTCTTCAGAGTCCCATTCCGGGCCGGCCTCATCACCTCCACCTGGGAGGAGCTCGAGGGCGCGATACCACTTTGTGATATCACGCAGGACTTCGCCGGCGGGTCGGCTGGGGAAATGATCAAACGCCATGCGGTTCAAGCTCGTCCGACGTCCTTCTGGGACGCCTTTGAGGGCAAGATCCGTGCTCTCCCAGCCGATCTGGTCCAGGATCCAAATCCTGTGGTCTCGAGCGTCGTAAATGATGACGCTATCATGATTGCCCAATCGCGATAGCGGCGTTACCCAAGGCCGCATGTATGGCCCTTCCTCGGCGTTGAAGTTGTCGCCCTCGGGGCTGGCGTAGAACGGATCCCGGCCTTGCTCGATATCCTCGGGGTCACGGAAGTCGGCGAACTGGCTACCTAGGATGAAGTCGGATTGGCCAGCCCTCTCCGTGTCGATGTACGGGAGGATGCTGTACAGATATTTGACCGACGGGCTCAGGCCATACTCGTCCCAGGTTTTGTTCAACTCTTGGCTGACAATGTGAGGTCCCAGTTGGATGCCTTCCGGGTCGAGGTAGCGCATCTCGACGAGGGTCTTGTAGACGGTGAGCAACTCGTCGGCAACCTCCTGCAGCTGGGCTTTCTGGGCGGCTGAGGGCTCCGAGGTCATGGGGTCCTGGCACTGCATGAGGGATTTGAGGGAGGAGAGCAGTCCATTCTGATCGGTCGATAGGATATATGTCGCGAGCGCGAAGAGAGCGAGCGTCACAATGTTGCGAAAGTTGCAGCGGAGACGAAATCTTTGGCCAGGAGGCTGAGTGGCTCTCGGCGCTGGGAGGCGCTTTTCAGAGTCGCCGCCGGCCATGATCGAGATGCTGGAGAAGTTGAGATGGCGATACGACGGTGGAAGAGGAGACAAGGCACGGATATGGCTGTATGCGTCTGGAAGGAGAGTTGTTGGAGGAGTAAGGAGTTCCAATCTGGCTGTTCCGTTTCCAGTTGAAATCTCAGGCAGCAGCGAGATTATCGAAACATTGATGGGCCGCACGCTCCGGAGACGAGCCCTGCCGTAAGCGCCGTAAATCCTCCTGGGCAGGGGTTTGGATCCTTTAACAGATCGCTAATGTACTCCACGATCTGCGACACCTAATTATGAGTAGGGACAAGATATTAATTATCCTGCGAATGGGGATTTGTTTTCGGTGGATGGCTGTCATCTTGAATTCTTTGAGAATGATGGTACATCAATGTTGGTTATGGGAGTCTTTCTGTGTTGGACGAGTCAATATTTGGCCGTACGACTCCAAGGGATCCAGAGACGAAACGAAGGAAGGAACATCAGAATCCTCCAGCTATAATTAATGCACCCATCCTCTCATTTGTAAACACTTGAATTGGCATCTCACAACCGGGAGCCGCTGGGCATTTCCAAGATGACCTGATTCACCAGATCCGCGACTGCCCGTCCGAGGCCGAAGCTGTACACATAACCCCCCGCGTTCTGGCCGTATGCGTGCACCACATGTTGGCTGCCAATCTTTTCCCTCTCGCACCGCACGCCCGCAATCTCGTTGTCCATGGTAGGATAGACGCCGACGTGGTCGTAGAGGATCGGCCAGTCTTGGGGATCCGGCGAGGGGAACACGTCTGGTTGGTTCTCGTGGGCTCGTCGACAGATCTGGATGCGTCAGCAGGTAGCCAGGTACTACTAATCGGCGTGGACTCTCTTACCGAGGCTCTGGCTTCTTCGGAAATGGTCTCCCCGTCGGTGTTCTCGGTCAGGACACCGCCGCAGTACACGGTGCCGTCGAGGCGAGAAAACGCAGTGGAATAGTACCCATTGGGGCCTCGTCGGATGAAGAGTCGGTTGTACGTGTCGTTCTTGGCCACGACGCACTGCAGCCGCCACGACTTGAGGTTCTTCTCCCGGACGTCCTGCAGCGTCTGGACGCCGAAGCCCGACGCGTTGACGAGGACGTCGTGGCCGAGGCCTTGGAGGTCCGAGAGCGCGCCGATTCTCGTGCGGAGGAACTTGACGCCCCTGGCCTTTAGCCTCTCGTACATCCAGGGGAGGAACTTTTGCGGGGTGAGGACGACGGTCCAGTACTTCATGCCGTAGACGGCGCCCTCGGGGAGCTCGTCCTCGGAGAGGAACCGAAAACCGGGTAGTTTCCCGGCGTACCACACGTCGTACTTTGAGCCCCGGTCCATGATCTCGGTCATTTCGATGCGCCGGGCGCTCGACTCGGGGTGTTTGCCTGCCAGCCGCCACAGGCCGGCGAAGCCCCCGAGCTGCATCTCCTGCTCGGCCGGCCGCGAGGCGTGGACGCCGACCCAGATGGCGCCGGCCCACGGGCTGGCCCATTCCTTGGTGTTGTGGTCTCCGGGGAGGTGCTCGGCGACGATGGTGACCTGGTAATCTCGGGGGAGGCTGGCTGCCACCACCATGCCGGTGATGCTGGGGGGGTTAGCGAGAGGGTTGTGGCTGGGGGGGTGGACGAACCCGGATCCTAGGATTGTGACTTTGGAGGCCATGTTGAGAATGAGTTGGAGATGTCGAAAGAGGCTGTGGCGAGGCGTGATGGAGAAACAGCCGTAAGGTTATGAATTACTGTCTGGAGGCTGCACCTTTTGTCAGCTGGAACATATCGTCGGCTCTCCGGATCGGAGTTGGCATTCTTCGCTGTTCGTGGTCGGGTCCGGTTTACTCGGTTCCATGACCGACTCTGAAGCCTTCCTTCCTGGGCTATTTCGCGAATGCCTCGCCTAGTTCACGTTGGAGCGCCCATTTCTCGATCCGGGAAATATCCGTTGCCGTTTGCCGCTCCGACGACGGTCTCATGACGAAATCTTAGTCCATGGACTATCTCTAGTCTCTATCGGCGCCCCGAGTCAGAAGCCCAACTTCGCATATTCGCCCAAATAGGCAACTCGGCACTTCTGCCGGATCGCCCTCCGACGCGCTTGGCCACGACTTGTACTGCCGAACAAGTACGTGATGGCGTATATCAGATGCTGGCCACCATTGAGAAACAGGCGGGCGTTGACAGCTGAGAGCCTCCAACTGCCTGCCCATCATGGTCCACATCACCATCCTCGGCGCCGGGTAAGTCATGTCCCATTCACGCAAGAACAGCTCTAATCCCCCGTAGAGTCACCGGCATGACAATCGCCAGCCAGCTGCCGACCGACTACAAAATCACCATTGTCGCGAAGCACCTCCCCGGCGACCCGGACACGTTCGACTTTGCCAGTCTCTGGGCGGGAGCCTGCTGGGTGGGAGTGCCCGACTCGAGCCCGCGGGACCAGAAGCTTCAGCTGGATGCCTACGCCGGGCTTTGGAGGATTGCTTCCGAGCACCCCGATTCGGGACTGCGGATTAGCGAAGTGACCGAGGTGATGGAGTACGGGTCTCCCGATGCCATCTGGTTCAAGTCTCGGATCCCCGGGTTTCGGTTCCTGAGTGCTGGCGAGTTGCCGCCCGCCGCGACCTGGGGCATAACGTACAAGTCTGTCATCATCTCACCCCCGGTCTTCTTGAGGTGGCTGAGGGCGCGACTGGAAGCGCGAGGCGTAGAGTTCAAGCGCATGGCCATCCAGAGCCTGGACGATCTGAAGGGCTTGGGTCACGACATCCTCGTCAATGCGTCGGGGGCGAGCTCGAGGCAGTTGCCGGGCGTGGCCGACAAGTCGCTCGTCCCGATCCGGCTGCAGTCGATGGTCATGGAGAAGGAATGGGGCAAGGGGTTCATCTATCGCGGTCGCGACGGATACTACTTTAACATGTTTGGGAGGCCCGACGGCACATGCTACGTTGGCGGCTTCAAAGACGTCGGCGCCGAGGATCGGACCATATACGACCACCAGAGGCAGACGGTAGGTTCATCGGCGGGTTTTGGAGCCGTATGCTGACAATGCCAGATCCTCACCCGCGGCCACGCGGTACTGCCAGAAGTGCTGTCTTCGGATAAGCCCGAGGACCACAAGCTCCTCTACGACATTGCGACGACGTACATGTTCAGGCCTCGACAGGACGGAGGAACGAGGGTAGAGAGGGAGTTGGTCAACGGGCAAAAGGTTGTGCACGCCTATGGGCAGGAGGCTGGAGGGTACTCGTTGAGCTTTGGTGTCGCGCGGGCGGCGAGTGCGCTGGTGGCCGAGTATGCGTATGAGCTTCCGCTTTCAAGCCATCTGTAGGAGTGTAAATATTGAACCGGCTTGCTGATATTGCAGCTTGAACACTTGAGTGATTGATGATCCGTTGGGCACCCGAGCACGAGTAATAGGTATGCTAGGTGTGGAGGGGAAAAGGGCTGTTTTCAGTCATTAATGTCATAGCAGTGGACTATTAACATGAACCACATCACAATCATTCTTCGTTGGGACATTAAATGTACTTTGGCATGATATGGAGTGAATTTGCTCTGATGAAGAAGCACAAGCTGCGCGGTACAGTAAGAATGACAACACTACAAGACTATTGACTACCCCCGAAAGATTGATGCAGTTCCAGTCGACGCAATCACAACCTGGACATTTCTCGCTGCCAACCAGCCTCGAGAGCAACCAGCTCGGCGCACCTCTCCCCAACCGCCAGCACCGTCAACATGGGATTCACCGATAGCATAGTCGGGAACACGCCAGCGTCGGCGATGCGAAGCCCCCGGAGCCCGCGGACCTTCAAGTCGGGCGCCACCACGGCCATTGCGTCGTCGGCGTCGCCCATCTTGGTCGTGCTCGTCGGGTGGTAAACCGTCCCCGAGGCGGCGCGGGCGTACGCGTCCAGCTGCTCGTCCGTCGTGACGTCCGGCCCCGGCGCAATCTCTCTCTCGAGCCAGTCCTTGAAGGGTCCCTGCTGGGCCACCTTGCGACAGGCTTTGATGCCCTCGACGAGGATGGACGCGTCGTAGCCGTCGGCGTCGGTGAAGTAGCGGAAGTCGAGGGCCGGCTTCTCCCGCGGGTCGCTGGACTTGAGGTACAGCCTCCCGACCGACTTGGGCCGGGGCACCAGCGGCATGAAGTGGAAGCAGCGCTCCGGGTCGGGGATGTCGTAGCCGAGGCGCCGAATGTCGTCGACAAAGGGGATGGTGAAGATGTGCACCATGACGTCGGGGATGCGGCCGTCGTCCCCGTCGTGGTTAAAGGGCTTGGCCCGCAGAAAGATGCACGTGTCCGAGTTGGCGACGGTGGCCGTGGGCGCGGGGGCCTTGAGCTCGTAGAGCATCGTCGTCAGCGGGTGGTCCATGAGGTTCTCTCCCACGCCGGGTAGGTCGCGCACCACGGGGACGCCGACCTGCTCGAGGTGGGAGCGCGGTCCGATGCCCGAGAGGAGCAGCAGCCTCGGCGTGTCGATGGCGCCGGCGCAGAGGATGATTTCCCGTCTGGCGTGCAGCGTGTGCGTGTGTCCGGATTTGAGAGTCACGTCGACTCCCGTCGCGGCGTCGCCCTCAACGTGCACCTTGGAAACCCACGCGTCGGTCAAGACGGTGAGGTTGGGCCGCTGCTCGTCCCCGCGGAAGATGGGGTGCAGATAGGCCACGCTCGCGCTGTTCCGGTGTCCCGTGTCGGGGTCGTAGGAGACATTGCACCAGCCGACGCCCTCCTGCAGACCGGCCCTGGACGCGATGGCGTGGTTGAAGTCGGGCACCCTGTCGATGCCGAGGGCGCCCCTGGCCGACTCGATCCAGTCCTTGCACATCTGGCTCTGGTCGCGCGGGTGCGGGAGGCGCACCGTGGTGCGGAGCTTGTCGAGGAGGCGGTTGAACAGGGCAAAGGTCCAGCCGCGGCAGCCCAGCTTCTGCCAGAGGTAGGCGTCGTACTCGGTGGTGCGGTACGAGATCATGTCGTTGTGGCTGGAGCAGCCGCCCAGGACCTTGGCGCGCGAATGGAGGATGTGGCTGTTTCCTAGGGAGTGTCAGCTGAGACGCGGTCTTGGTTGGAACTGCGTACCATTCGGCTGCGGCACACTCGTGTAGCCGTAGTCGAGGTCGGTTCCGATGGTCTGGATGCGGTCCTTGAGGACCAAGACGCGGTCGTCGCCGACGTCGGTCGGGCCGCCTTCAATAAGAAGGATGCGCTTCTTGGGGAGATACTCGGCCAGGCGACTGGCGACGACGCATCCGGCTGTTCCGCCGCCGACAATGATGTAGTCGTAGCCGTTGGAGTCGGCGGGGAGCTGTTGGGTTGTCATTGTGGTTAAGGATGTGTACTTGTGTGTGAGGAATAAGGGATCCCTTTTAACATGTTGGGAGACGAGAGCAGAGGCACAGTTAAATAAGCCAGGCGAGTCTTCAACTTGAGTGTAGGCGGACCTCTCCGGGCACCACGCATGACTTACACCACCAGCGTCTCAATCTCATATCGGAAGTTGGAGGATTCCTTCCTCTCTGGGAATCCTACCGAAGAGCCAATCACTAGACAAGGGAATGCGCTGTCTGGGGCATACGAAGACTTGCGCCGGGACGAGCCGATGGCTAGTTGCCTGAAGCAACGGCGTCATATGCCGTCTCGAAACGGTCTACTGAGTGGCACTTTGGGCGGTGCAGGTGTGGTTTCACAGACAAGAATCATGTGTTGAACAGCGGTATTCAGCGCAACAAGGCAGTCAACCTGAAAGCGGCACTCATGGTTCAGGGTTTACACGCAACCAACCGACTATTTTCACTTCTACACCCGTCTATCCCAATACTATGCTTGATTCCAGCTTGATTCCCAATGCCGTACCCTTTGCCATGTTTCCAGTCTACTCCTCGATGCGCTTAAACTTGAGCTCCAGTCGATGCCCCTCGGGTCCAGCAAGATAGGCATCCTCCAACTCCATGCTCCCGTGGTCGTGAATCTCGGTGGTAAAGTTCGTATAGATGCTCCCCACCACATTCTTCATGGCTATCGCGGGTTAGCAACGGCGGCACCAAGCCACGGCATCACTCACAAAAGTAGGCAAAGTTGCTCCCAATGCACATCCTCCCGCCGCTCCCAAACGCCCAGAACCAGCGGCGCATGACGCGCAGGTGCTCGGGCGACGAGTCGATCCACCGCTCCGGCCGCCACCGCTCCGGCTCGGGGAACACGTCGGGCGTGCGGTGCAGCGCGAAGGCGTAGCACTGCACCGTCGTCCCCGCGGGCACGACGTCGTGGCCGCCCAGCGAGCACGTCTTGGGCACGCGCCGCGGCTGGCCTCCCGGGACGGACGGGTACAGCCGCAGCGTCTCGAGGATGACGGCCTCGAGGAGCGGCAGCTTGTCCGTGGCCTTTGCGGGGGGCAGCACCAGGTCGCCGTCGTCCGGGGGGAACCGCAGCGGCGGCTCGAGGGTGAGGAGCTCGGCGCGCAGCTTCGCCTGCAGGTCGGGCCGGCGCGACAGCTCCAGGAAGCAAAAGGCCAACGTGTTGCCGCTGGTCTCGTGGGCGGCCGAGTTGTGCGCAAACATGTCGCTCGCAATGTCCAGCCGCTGGGGGTACTCGCCCGGCTTGGCGTGGACGTCGCTCATGGCCTTGAGCGCGAGGGACATGACGACGGGCTTGTCCTCGTCGGGGAGGCCGTCTTCGCCCTGCGCGATGAGCCGCTGGGCCGCGTCGCACTTTGCCAGGTTCCACTGCTCGATGTCGTGGAAGCCGCTGTCGACGTTGCGGGGGATGAGCCCGACGACCTTGAGCCACCGGTTGAGGCGCGGGAACTCGTATTGCCAGAACGTGTACGGGGCGGCAGCGAAGAAGCCGTCGAGGTACAGACGCCGCTCCTTTTCGTCCTCGATCAGGTTGCTGCTCAGGGAGCTGCCAAACTGCCAGGCGACAAACGAGTCCATCGAGTACGAGTAGAACAGCTCGAGCACCTCGACGGGCTCGTCGGCGGCGGCGGCGCGGGCAATCAGCGGCAGAAACCTCCCAAAGAGCACCTTCTTCATCGAGGCGCGGCTGGTGGCGTCGGCGAGGATGAAGGACTTGGAAAAGGTGCCCGAGATGATTCGCTTGCGGGCCGAGTGCGTGGCGTTGTCCTCAAAGGTGAAGATGTTGTGCGTGCTGTTGGCTACGTCAGCAGACCGAACACTTGAAGCCCCGCGAGGCTTCCCCCTTACCCGTAGTTTGCAAAGCCCCTCCAGTAAAACTCTGTCTTGGGGAACCCCCCGAGGTACACCTCCTTCAGGCCGCCCTCGAAGCAGTTGAGGCTGACCAGGCCCGGCGAGAGCCGCAGCGCCTTGCCCTTGGCCATGTGGCCCTCGTAGACCAGCCGGTTCTCCCGGTGCATGAGCTTTGCCCACCAGAGCCAAAAGGGCACGACGTGGCAGCTCCAGTGCGGCGCGGGAATCTTTGCCAGCGGCGAGAGGAAGGCGGGCTTGACGATGGCTTCGTAGAGGATGGCCACCACCACCAAGGCCACGGCCACGACGGGGATGTTGAGGAGTGCCATGGCAGTGCTGAGAGAAGGGAGTGGCCGTTTGGGAAGAGGAATTGTAGACTGGGAAGAAATGCTATCAGATCGGCAACGACAAACTCGGGCGACCAAGCCGGACACGGGGATAAGTAAGTGCTTCTCCAAGAGATGCCGCCTCGCGTGGTGGCCCAAATAGGCAAGTCTGTCGGCATATTGCGGCGCTTGGAAGACAAGTTAAGAAGGCGACCACTGCCTCTCCAAACGTCGTCTCGAGTCCCAAATCGTTTCTCGGGTACAGTTACCGTAAAGGATTGAATGCATGTGAGTGAAATATGGCCCTGAACACCCACCTGTTGCCGTTGATCGTTCACTTCCCCGCGCTGACAAATCGAGGCGGCTGCGTCCTCTCTCGTCTCGGGACCCGATGGCTGCGAGGCCGAGATTCACGAGAAGAATGGAATGGAACATGAAGGAGCCGATTGTGATGTTGTAATGCCGACGACTGGCGAGCCTTTGCGTGCTGGGAGTTTACAGCAACTCGTGCCCCGTGAGAAGTCGTCATGCTGACGGGCGCTGACACCAGACGTGAGGCATCGTAATCGAAGGCATTCAATTGCACGTGAAGCAGACTTCAACTACTCTGGAACAGTAAAAATGCGCAGGCCAGATCAATTGTCATACGGCCATCGTAGTAACTCTTTTAAGACTATTATGCGATGTCTCGACTACAGACTACTTCGACTACTCATCCTCACAATCTGGTTCCCATATTCACATGAACAGCCTTGACGCTGGTATATGCCAGAACGCCTGCCTCGCCCAGCTCCCGCCCAATGCCAGACTGCTTCACCCCGCCAAAGGGGATGCGAAAGTCGGAGTCGTTGCTGCTGTTGATCCAGACCACTACTCCAATCAGCACAGTTCACAAAACAGACACGGGACACTTACTTCCTGCCTCGATCTTCTTAGCCACGGCATGCGCTCGGGTGATGTTCTCGGTGAAGATGGCGGCGCCCAGACCGTAAAAGGTGTCGTTTGCCCGCTCAACGGCTTCGTCCTCGGTCGAGAAGGAGCTGACGGCAGCCAAGGGGCCGAATACCTCTTCGCGGTAAACCTTCATGTGGTCCTTGACGTCAGTGAAGACGGTCGGCTCGACGAAGAAGCCCTTTCCGTTGACGCCCTCGTGCGCCTTTCCGCCGAGACTCAGCGTCGCGCCCTCTTGTCGGCCCTGCTCGATGTAGGACAGGACCCTTTCGTACTGGGCCTTGTTGACCTGCGGGCCTTGGAAGGTGCCCGGGGCAAAGGGGTCGCCGACGACGGACGACTTCTGCACCTCCTTCAGGTACAGCTCGACGAAGCGGTCGTAGATGCTCTCGTGCACCAGGAGCCTGCTGGTGGCGGTGCAGATCTGCCCTTGGTTCGCCATGATGCCGTAGTGCGCCCACTTGACGGCGTTTTCCAGCTCGGCGTCCTCGAAGACGACGAGCGGCGACTTGCCCCCGGTTTCGAGCGTAACCTCCTTGAGGTTGGCGGCGGCCAGCTTCATGACCTCGCGGCCCGTGGCGGTAGACCCGGTAAAGGCAATCTTGTCGACGTCGGCGTGGGCGGCGAGGCTGGCTCCCGCCGTGCGACCGAAGCCGTTGACGATGTTGATGACGCCGGGGGGGAAGCCGGCCTTGTCGATGAGCGTGGCAAAGACCAGGATGGAGAGCGGCGTCTGCTCGGCCGGCTTGAGGACGATGGTGTTCCCGGCAGCCAGCGCGGGAGCCAGCTTCCAGGCGGCCATTCCGAGCGGGTAGTTCCAGGGGATGATTTGGCCGCACACGCCAATCGGGCCTCGAGACGTGTAGGCAAACTTGGCTTCGGTGGTTTCAATGACTAGAGAGTCAGCAATCGACGACGGATAGGGTTGTCTGCCAACGCACCTTGGCCAAACAGCTTGTCGGCGAAGCCAGCGTAGTAGCGAAGCACGCTCGTCAATTCACTCACGTCCCCGGCTGCCGAGGAGAATCGCTTTCCTGCACAGAGTCAGCTGGGACGAGTGCGACCGCCACGTCACGAGCACGAACCGTTGTTCCACGTGTCGATGGATGCAAACGTCTTGGTGTTGGCCTCGACGAGGTCGGCCAGTCTCCTCAGGAGCTCACCGCGCTCGGTGCCGCTGACCTTGGACCAGGGGCCGCGAAGGGCGGCGCGGGCGGCTGCGACGGCGTCGTCGATGTCTTGTTCGCCGGCGGCGTGGACCTTTGTGATTTCCTGCTCGTCGCTGGGCGTGTTAATGCGTGTGATCAGTTTCGAGGGGCATGCCACTTACATGGGGCTCACGACGGTAATGGTCTCGCCCGATTTGGCGGGACGCCACTCGTTGTTAATAAAGAGGCCCAGAGGCTGCTCAAACGAGAGGCCGTTGGGCGCGGTGAGATGTTGGGAGAGGGAGGTCATGGTTGGAGATGGATTATTTTGAGTGCACTTTGCAAATATTCGTGACAAACGGCATTGGGGAATGTATTATACAGGTATAATAAATATCTACGTCGCCCGACACCGACATGACTTGGCAATGGCGATTCGCGATATGATCTAAAGGGGCAAGTCTGTCTATTCCACTCTGCCGTACGGAGCACCTCTGAACTAGATTACAAATGCCAACGACGACATCGGCAGCTCGGATGAACAGCATGACAAGCAGCAGTGACAAGCAGTCACAAGCGCACGGTAAATGCACCCGACGCCTCATTCTCCCCCCAGCACCATTCATATGAGAGTCACCCGCTCATCATCAATAAACACGGCCACATTCGCAAACCCCGGCCCAAACTCAAAGTCCACCGTGGTCCCCTTCTTCAGATAGACAAACTGGCCCACGCCCAGCGTAAACGTCTCTCCTCCGTGAACGGCCAGCTTGATCCAGCCGGCGGTGACGTAGAAGAACTCGTCGCAGGGGTACTCGAGCGTGGCGGTGCCCGTCTCCCTCGCGGCGCCGGCGACGACGCGGCCGTCGGCGGACCGGTACAGCACCGACTTGGAGCCGGCGTACTCGGGGAACGGCTGCCACGGGAACGAGTCCCAGGTGCCGTGGGGGACGTCGGCGGGGGAGGAGGAGCCCTGCGTGTTGGGGATCGAGGGGGGCATTGTTTTGGTGTCGGGGTGTTTTTCAGTGGTTGGTGTGGTTGGTACGGTAGGGTATGGGTTGATAGGAGTGGTTTCAGCGACTGGCAGTCTCTATTCCGGTTTGACGCCTTTTGTAGACCGACGAGACTCGGCGCTGCACTCCCGGGCCGAGAGAGGCCTTGACGGCGTTCGCGACGACACCGCATGGGGAAGTTCTGCAGCGCGTCGTCGTGTGTCATGTGTCGATGGGTGTCTTCGCGAATCTTCCCAATGCGGTAGGCGACGCTAATGCGACGAGATTCGGCGCCGTCGAGGGTGCTTACAGAGGGGTCATTGTTATGGATCGGCGGCTTGCAGATCGATGGCACTTGGCACTCCTGACCCAGAGGCAATGGTGGAAGATTCATCCCTCAGTTCGCAGTGAGGTGAGCTCCCCTGAACTCTCTCTCACAGGACAGCCTCTCCTGGCCCGGAGAGCCCTATACGTAGGTTCTCACAGACGACATGACACTCGAAAAGACTGCACCGGTAATCGCTCCCAATCGCTCGCAGGCTTAATTGTATCGATCGTATTGGATTCATAACCATCTACATCACCATCTGAATTCTAATCCCCCCCCTTAACCCCAGACCCGAATCCCGGAAACCCCCCCGCAATCTCCCCCCTCACCCACTCCCGATAGCGATTCAACCCCCCAAAGTAAAACCGCGTGCTCGACTTGCGCCCCTCGACGTTGGCCCCGAAGATCCAGCTCGCCGTCGCCTTGAACAGCGATCCCTCGACCAGCTCGTCGCACGTGTCGCTCCACCGCTTCTCCGCCTCGGCCGTCGCCTCGACCGCCCGGCCGTGCTTCTCGGCGAGGGCAATGATGCTCGCGATGAAGTCGATCTCGCTCTCGATGACGACGGGGAAGTTGGCAAAGGCGCCCTGCGGACCGGAGACGAGGAACATATTGGGGAAGCCGGCGCACGCGACCGCGCCGTAGGCGGTTGGGCCGCCCTCCCAGTGCTGTCGCATCGTTTGGCCTCCGCGACCGGTGATGTTGACGCGTAGGTAACTCCCCTCGATGGCGTCGAAGCCCGTGGCAAAGATCAAGACGTCGAGAGGATGCACGGCGCCGTCGCTCGTCTTGACGCCCTCGGGCACAATCTCGGCCATGGGCGTCTCCCGCAGGTCGACAATGTCCACGTTGTCGCGGTTGAAGATCTGGTAGTAGCCCGAGTCGCAGAGAGGTCGTCGCGCGTACAGGTCGTGCGGCTTCAGCGCCTTGGCCTTGCGCGGGTCCTTGACAATCTGGTCAATCTTGCCACGGATGAAGTCGCACGCCTCCTCGTTGGCCGCGCGGTCGGTGGTGATGTCGCCAAAGGCGCTGAACATGAAGCGGAAGCCGTTGCCCTTGTCCCATACCTCCTGGAACGCCTGCTGCCGCTCCTGCGGCGTCGCGTCCATGGTCTTGCGCGTGACTTCCGGCACGCCAAAGGCCGTCGACGAGGACCACACGTCCTGCCAGATCTTGTCGTAGCTGCCGTTGATCCTCTCGCGATACCCGGCTTCGACCTGGCCCTGTCCGCTGGGCACCGAGTACTGCGGATGGCGCTGGAACGAGACCAGGCGGCCGACTTGGGGCGCGATGGCCGTCATGACCTGCACGCCCGTCGACCCGTTGCCGATGATGCCGACCGTCTTGCCGGCGAGCTGCAGCTTGTCGTCCCACTTGGCCGTGTGGACGAGCTCGCCGGCAAAGGAGGAGATGCCGGGGATGTCGGGGTAGTTGGGTTTGGAGAGGAGGCCCAGGCAGTTGACGAGGTAGCGAGCGTGAATGACCAGGCCTCCCACGCAGGAAACCTCCCAGGTGTTTGTAGATTCGTTCCAGGTGGCAGCCTCCATCTCCGTGTTGAAGCGCATGTGCTTGTGAAGGTTGTGCCTCTCGACGACGTGGCGCAGGTACTCGAGGATCTCGGGCTGGTAGACGTAGTGCCGCGACCACGGGTACGTCTGGAGGTCCTCCTTGTCCCACGAGTAGCGGTACAGGTACGTCTCGGTGTCGCTCATGGCGCCGGGATACGTGTTCCAGTACCAGGTGCCGCCCACGTCGGCGGCCGTGTCGATGCACTGGACGTCGAGGCCGGCGCGGGTGAGCTTGTAGGTCGAGTAGATTCCCGCCACGCCGGCGCCCACGACCAGGGCGTCGACGTGCAGGACTTCAGGCGCGGAACCCATGGCGTCGACAGGAGGGTGCGTAGCGGTGGCTGGCTTGCGTAGTCTTGGGAAACGGGGAGTTGCAAAGGGGTAGAAGGGCAGGCGGCTGATCATGGTCGTGGAGGATGCGAGGGTCTTGACGCGAAGCCGAGGGCTCAATACCTGGCTGTGAGATATTAAGGAAGGACCTTGCTCGGTTTTCCATCTGTCTCGCCTGTGGAGCAATCACGCATGGCAGCCAGATGCGGCATTGTCGCGAGTGCTGCACGTGGTCCGATTAAAAGTTGCTGCTTTGGTGAGGGATACGATGCGCCTCGAGGGGCGGCTTCTCGCGACGTGGCCAAATCGGGCAACTTGCCAGGCTGTCGCATGACCATGCATGGCATCTCCTGAACATGATTCTATGCTGTCTGGATTGGGTTGCTCACAATTACCAGTAGAACACGGCTATCTAAGGATGCCGTTCGGCTTGCCGGATTCACCGTACCATCGGCACATGATGGCCATTGTTGCGACAGCTTCATCTGTGCTGGTTATTCTATCGCTGGATACTCTTCACAAGAATCTTCGCTTAAAGTAGTCATCATGCAAGTCAGTTCTGCACAAGAAAGCTAAACATTTCGCCTTGGTACAGACCCTAAACCAACTTTACTTCCCCTCCGAGGTCGATAAATACAGCGACATTTGCAAAATCAGGACTGCACTCAAACGTAGTGACCTGTCCCTTTTGCATAACCATAACATCCCCCTTGCTCAACGTAAACTTTTCGCCATCCTTCACATCAATCCTGATCCAACCCTCCGTCACGAACAAAAAACTCGTCGACTGGCCACACGAGCGTGTCGCCTCCCTTTTCTCAGAGCATGCCGACGACGACTTTGCCGTCGCGGGAGCGATAGATGATAGACTCTGTGCCGTCGTAGAGCGGGAACGGCTCCTCGGGGAAGGAATCCCAGCAGCCGTAGGGGACGCGCTTGGGGTCGCCGGAGCCGGTGGCGTTTCTCTGAGAAGGTGGCATATTGTAGACTAGTTGGAGGGTGACTTGAGATAGTTGACTGTAGGTGACATGAAGTACAGGCCCACTGTCAACGGCTCTGTACTGCATACGATTTCCCCCAACTCCCGCCATTCCTCCTCGATTGGGACGATAGCCGAGCCGGACGCAACCCACTCAACTCCGGCCCCGGAGCACCCGCTACGCTTATCGGCCGGATTTGTCTCGGGAGGGAGGGGACTTGGGGTGCGTCACGATTCACGACCATGTACAGCAATAGGCTAGAAGACTTGCGATACTTCTGCATTGGAACAAATCCCGTCATGACGTAGACGCTTCTCGCGTGTTGATGTCCTATAATTCGCCTGCTCGACTGTTCGAAGAGTTCCAAACTGAAACACCCAAACCAACTACAACCATGTCGCAGCTTCACAAAAAAACCATCATCATCATCGGCGGCTCCGGCAACATCGGCCGCTCCGTCGTCGCCTCAATCCGCGAGAACCCAGACTTCCACGTCCGCGTCACCTCCCGCGACCCGAGCACCGGCAAGGCCAAGGAGCTGGCCGAGAGCGGCATCGAAGTCGTCAAGGCCGACTCGTGGGAGCCGGCGGAGCTCGACGCGGCCTTTGCGGGCGGCTGGGGCCTGTACGTGAACACCAACTCGGACGACGCCAACTTCAAGAACTGTGTTGGCCCCCCCGAGTCGGAAATGGGCCGCATCATCGTCGACGCCGCCGTCCGCCAGGGCATCAAGCACTTTGTCTTCCAGTCGCTGCCGCCGGCCTCCAAGATCACCAAGGGCGAGGTGCCCATCCTGTCCTTTGACAACAAGGAGGCCATCTCCGAGTACGCCAAGACGGCCGGCTTCCAAACCACGACAAACGTCAACCTCGGCTGGGCCCTCGAGATCTTCTGGCTCGACACCTACGTCAAGGCCTTTGGCGGCTTTGCCCGACAGCCCGACGACGAGGACTTCTTGACGCTCAAGCTGCCGCCCATGGGCAACAGCCCCGAGTCGGTGCCCTGGACGGCCGTCGAACACGACTACGGCGATGCCGTGCACGGCGTCTTCGTCGACCCGGCGCCCTGGGCGGGCAGGACGGTCTGGGCCGTGTCGGATCCTCGCAGCTTCCAGGACCTCGTCGACGCGTACAACAAGGTCAGCGGCGCCTCCCGCGCCCGCTACGTGCCGCTGCACGGCCGGCTGGAGGCGGCGACCCCGGGCAAGACGAAGGAGGTCAACGGCCTGGCGGACTACTGCCGTTGGGTCAAGGGCAACTTTTGCGGCGGCGAGCCGGTTGACCAGACGGACATGCGGACGCTGAAGGCGCTGGGGGCCAAGGCTCGGGGGCGGTCGGGCGAGGATGCCGAGTTGCAAACGGTTGAGGGGTTCTGGGCCATGACTATTCCTAGGTATAGTTGATGTAGATGATTGTTGATAATGAGTGGAAGGCGAGTGCTCAACACGCCCGGTGAAAGTACAGCACGCTTATTCCTTGGGAGCTTCGATGGTAATCTCGTCGAATGCATTATGAGACTCAGTATACAATACAATAGGCAAAATTGATTGAATATCCTTAACCCGTGTCGCATCATCTCGCCAGTTACACTAATCTGCACCCAAGGAAGCCCAGATTGGCACCAGATGTCCTTTCCCTCCAACTACCGGATCCTGCGGCATGGGCACCTGCTTGATCTGCTCCCACACTCCGGGCAAGTCATCGAGTGGTTTGTCCCCATTCTTCGATATCCATTTAGGAGAACCCTGCTCAGTCAGCTCTATGTTTCGAGTAAGCCAAGGGCATACATACCTGGGGAAAGAAGGACAGATATCGATAACGGCCTTGCTCGGAGATGTTGGAGTGCCCGGTTCCGGCTGGGTGCACGATGATGTCGCCTTCTCTGAGTGTCAATTGCAGTCCGAGGCCGACAGAGTCTCCGGAATGAGAGGGAGAGTCTGCCCGAGGCTCGTCCAGTTTTCCGATGCCCATGAGAACGTCAGACGACCCCGAGAGGATTGCTGTCCAAGTCAGCCGACTCCTCGTCGAACCTCGAGATTTGTACTTACCATAACACTCGTGCACATTCGGGTGGAAATGGCGTCGATACACGGCCGGCCATACAATTCCCTGCATGCACTGTCAGTGACGTCTGGTCCGCGTCGACACTTGGGCACTCACCTGTCGCGACCAGCCGTTCTTTTGTATCCAATCCTGCACTGCTTCTTCCGTGCGCGGGCTGGGAAGCACGTCTCTGTAGATCAAGACGGGCAATTTGTTGTTGGGGCAGTACTTGGTCGACGGCAAGACATATTGTTCTGGCGGCGCGATGCCCTCCTGGCTTAAGGCTATCATGGTCGTGGTTGAAGGTGACTAACAGCTTTGGCACTCAAGAATTGACGATAAGGGCCCTGGCTGGTCATACAAGTACCGAGTTGCCGGTAGCCATCATCTAGACTTACAAGCCAAACACTTGCCAAATTGGGCCCGTCTCCAGCTAGTTCGTGACACTCCGGTCTTGTGCTTCTATGCTATCAAGATAACGGCCATGGAAGACTAGCCGAAGAGGTCCCATGACACCTTCGTCATTAGGATCCCACCCTCCTTGACTCGGCCGAGGAGCCACCCGCAAAGAAGACTAAACAGGCAAGTCCCTCGATAGCCGATGGGAACCAGAGTGCGGGGTGACGAGTTTAAGACGTGTCATGGTTTGATGGATCTCGGACGCATCTCACGCCCCTTCTTCCTGGAGTAATCTGCTGAGTTCTACGACTTGAGCATCAAAATGGCAAAATACAGAGTCCGCTTCGCCCCCCAGCCCCTGACGAGAACCCCCGAGCTCCAGGCCAAGCCCGACATAGCCACGCCCTGCCGGCGGTACACCAAGAGCCGCCACGGCTGCCGCGAGTGCAAGCAGAGCCGCCTCAAGTGCGACGAGACTTACCCCGTGTGCCAGCGCTGCTCGCGCCGCGGCATCCCCTGCCACGCCGCCGCGAGGGAGCACCAGTGGCAGATGCAGGTGCCAGGACTCACCCTACTCCCAAGCGGTCGGGGGCTCGACGCGCTGCTGCTGCACGCCGGAGGTCACCTGGTGCGGTACTGGCTCGAGAAGGCGAGCCGCATCCTGGTGTCGTCCGAGGACGAGAACCCGTTTGCGTACCCCATCGTGGAGCACCTCTCGTCCAGCCAGAGCCTGCTGCACGTCGTGAGGAGCATCAGCTCGGCCCACCAGCACTTCTTCCAGGCGTCCGGGCTGCACCAGGGCCTCGAGGAGAGGATCAAGGGCATCGGGTCGCTGAGGAGCGAGTTGAATTGCACGTCTCGGTCCCTTCACACGCTCTTTCTTTCCGTCTACCTGCTCGGCGTCTCGTCGTCGTACTTTGACGGCGACCTCTGCGATTTCGGCCAGGAACACCTGGACGCCGCGGGGGAAATCGTGCGTCTGATGCTGGCCGACGACGAATGCCGTCGAAACCCGCTCACGCGTTTCGTGGTCGGCGCCTACGTCTACTGGGACATGTCGTGCTCGTTCCTGGCGTCTCCGGGCGACGACCTCGCAGATCCCTTCTCCCGAGACGTCTACGCCTTCATCACCGGCGACATGGCCGGGTTCCAGCACCCTGTCAACGGGCCCTGCACCGAGCTCTTCTTCGTGCTCGCCGCATTGGGGCGATATATTCGCTATACCATGGCGCTGGGGACGCGGGATCCTGCGCTTGAGCTGCGGCTTGAGGAGGAGCTGCTTAGCTGGGAATGTCCCGACTCCGAGCCCGACTCGACGTGGGTGCGGACGGCCGAGGCGTTTCGCAAGCACGGCCTAATCATGTTTTGCCGCTATTGCTGTCCGATAGGCGACGAAGATTCCCTAGACGCATTCCCCGGCATCGGGCACTTGACTCGTCAGTACGCCATCGACATCGTCACGTCCCTCTCCGGCATCCCCGTCACATCGACGCACCTCGCCCTCCAGCCCATCCCGCTGGTGACGGCCGGGGCCGAGTTGACACTGGCCGAGGGAGAGCTCCAGAGCCAGACCAGGGCGCGGCTGCTCGCCGTGTACAGCTGCAGCAGGATCCCGTCGAATCTGGTGGCGGCGAATCTGCTCGACAGGATCTGGCAGATTGGGGCCGATGGTGGGAGTGTGGGTTGGATGGAGCTGTTGGATCAGAATAATATGAAGCTGAGGGTTGGATGAGCTGGGTTTAGTTATTCTTCCATGGAGTGCAGACCTGCATACGCTTTGTAGATGGTATTTTGCTTGTCTTGTGTTAGTCCCCAAGCGCCCATAAGGATCGAGGCAATAAGAGACTCCTGTTCTGCCACAGATCAACTTCTCGCGGTATCACCGAGATCCCAAGACTAAGGAAAATAGCTTCCTCTTTTAACCAACCTGCGATAGTCTCCCCCTAAGTCTCGCTTCGGCAGCTCTCATGTCAACCTGGACCATCTTCACCCCGCAAGATTGATCGCGTGGCGCCGCATTCAGGCTCGATCTGGCAACAACCCAACTGGTTCCTTATCGAGATACGTATCATGTTCATTCTACAACTCTTTTCGGTCTCAATTGGGTAGCTTATTGTTCTCGCGACTGCCGGACCAACAACTACAAGACATGAACGTCTATAAAATACCTTCAACATAACACACTCGCCCGCGGGCTAACATCACCACACCATCAGACGCATTGCATATTTGCTACAATGACGCACCAAAACCCTCTGGAGCATCTACCCATTGACCACGACCGACCCATCAAAGTCATCTGCATCGGCGCGGGCTTTTCGGGCATCCTGACGGCGATTCGGTTCCCACAGCGCGTTCCTAACCTGGAGCTGACCATGTACGAAAAGAACGACGACATTGGAGGAACGTGGTACGAGAATACGTACGTACTCCCTCTTGGGGAAATATGAAGCTGGCTAATAATGTTAGATACGCTGGAGTTGGTTGCGGTGCGAAACAGAGCGCCTCTACCGCCAATGGTGCTAACGTTGCTCTAGATGTCCCCTCCCACGTCTACCAGTACTCCTTCGCCGGTAACCCGAACTGGTCCAAATTCTACGCCGGCGGCGCAGAGATCCAAAAGTACCTGAAAGACGTCGCCTGGCGTTACGACGTGGAAAAGTATGTCCGCCTGCAACACCTCTTCCAGCGCGCCGACTGGGACGAGGCCTCGCAGAAGTGGAGGGTGACGGTCCAGGATCTGAAGACTGGCAAAGTAAGCCATGGCCATCATATCTGAGAACTCCATTAACGCCGTCTTAGATCGTGACAGACACGGCCGACTTCCTCATCAAAGGCACAGGCATCCTCAATAAGTGGAAGTGGCCCGACATGAAGGGGGTGCACACCTTCAAGGGATCGCTCATGCACACGGCCGGCTGGGACCCCAAGTTTGACTGGACTGACAAGACGGTCGCTCTGATTGGAGCCGGGTCGAGCGGGATTCAGGTCTTGCCTCACATCCAGCCCAAGGCACGACGCGTGGTCCATTTCATGCGAGGCAAGACGTGGATCAGTCCTGTGGGATACGCTGCCGAGGTCGGGGGAGGTTCTAACCAAGGTTTGTTGTGATTGCCAGTGACCACATTGAAGGCCTTTGCTAAACTTGGAGACAGATTACACCTTGGAGGAACGAAAGCGATTCGCCGATAACCCGCAAGAGTACCTGGCGTACCGCCACCGGGTCGAAGGCGTCATGAACAAGAGCCAGCTGTCGACGTTTCTGGGATCCGACGTGCAAAAGGAGTTTTGGATCGAGGCAGACGCCTTCATGAAGACGAAGCTCGAGAAGAAGCCCGAAATCTACGACTCGCTCATCCCCAGCTTCCCTCCGGGATGTCGCCGACTGACCCCCGGTCCCGGCTATCTAGAGGCCTTAGTCCAAGATAACGTCACTTTTGTCGGGGCTGGCGTCCGTAACGTCACAGAGACTGGCATCTTCGACACCAACGGGGCCTTTCATGAAGTTGATGCCATCATTTGTGCCACTGGATTCGACTAGTAAGCCGCCCTGGAGAAATCACACTCAGCTCACTGACCTTGGCAGCTCCTGGAGCACGGCAGACACGCCCATCACGGGCCGCAACGGCATCACGCTCGAGCAGATGTGGACGCCCTGTCCCGAAGCCTACATGGGCGTCGCCGTGCCTAACATTCCCAACTTCTTCATGTGCCTCGGCCCTGCCGGCGCGCCCGGCTCCGGGAGCTTCCTGACCATGCTCGAGTTCGTCGTCGAGTACATCCTAAAGTGTATCAAGAAGCTGCAGAGGGAGCACGTTGCTTCTCTTGAACCGAGGTGAGTTCCGTCCCGTCTTCTGAAGAGGTCCGGCGGTGCTAATACGAGGTAGCATGGACGCCCACTTGGAGTTTTGTGGACACACGGACAAGTACTTTGAGAAGACAATCTTTTCGTATCCGGTAACATCTGCCACCCTCTGCAGCCGTTTCCCTGCTGACAGTCCCAGTGCAAGTCTTGGTTCAAGCGCAACGACGAAACCGGCCGCATCATCGGCATCTGGCCCGGCTCGTCGGTGCACGCCCAGCGCGCCATGGAAAACCCGCGCTGGGAGGACTTTCGCTACGTCCGCAAGTCCGAGGCCGAGAGTAACAGGTTCAACTGGTTCGGCAACGGTCTCACCGTCGCGCAGGAGAGGCGGGAGAAGACGACGCAGTATCTCGACGACGTCGATGTTCCGCCCGTCATTAATCATGGCCCGCGGCCCGAGGTCAACGGGTTCCATGGCGCAGATGCTGCACAGGTTGGCAACGGAGTCTTGGATGAACGAGCGGCACATGTTGCTGAAAGTGTCTCGACCATGCCTTCGTGAGGTCGTGGACTCGTGATGGATTGGGTATGAATCTGTACCATGAAGAGCGATCATCTGTCTCAGCTGTAGAAAGAAAGTCTCTTCAAAAAACATCAATGCATCACTCGTGTTCAATTACATGTTCAGTTCTCATCGACACCATCACAATTCCATCGACATTTAGCTGCCCATTGCACATGCTGCCAAAGTCATCACACTACTCAATATGGCCAACGGCTCTCAGGCATGATAGAACTGACCCCTTCTGAAGAGCTCAATGGCCATTCTGGTAGACCCGTAATCTATGTTGACTATCACGGGTGTTTGACTAGATCAAGGGACCAAACTGAAGAAATTGAGATGGAGGGAATGAATGCCGAGGAAACTACCTAGATGCCATGTACAACACAACCGCTAGAACCCAGCTCTGGAAAGGAAAACCTCTTCCGAGCATACCCAAACCAAAGGGAAACAGTCAAAATGATGAAAACAACCAGCACCACAGAAACGTAGTTCATCTCACCCAGCTCAACCGGCAGGACATAGGGAAAGCTATAAAACACCAGAGCCACGGGTGCCCAGCAGAGAAACACAATGTTGGCCAGCAGCCCCAGCCGAGGATACCAAAAGGGGCCGTTCTCGAAGTCGGAGCGCCCGCGCCGCAGCAGCAGCACAATGGGAATAGCGTAGCTCGCGTACTGCAGCAGGATGCCGGCCGACACCAGCGAGTTGAAGGCCGTCTCGGAAGCCACGTAGACAAAGCTCAGCAGGGCGGTAAAGGCGGCGGACCAGACCAGGGCCCCGAGCGGCGTGTGGAAGGGCGCGCCGTAGACCTTGCCGAGCTGCTTGGAAAAGGGGAAGCCGTTGTTGAGGCCAATGGTCCAGGCCAGCCGGGACTGCCACACGTGAATCCCCCACATGGCCCCGACGGCCGAGAAGAAGAGGGCGACCTGGAAGCTGATGGCGGCGGCGTCGCTCCGGCCAAAGGCCTCGTACATGAGCGTCATGGTCGAGTACTGCGTCTCAAAGTCGGTGAGCTTGAAGGCGCAGACGAGGACGATGGGGAGGCCGGTGGCGAAGCCGACGGCCACGGTCAGCATCAGGGCCTTGGGGACATTGGTGCTCGGCTGGGGAATCTCCTCGGCGATGTGGACAATGGCGTCCAGACACGAGAAAGCCCAGTTCAGGCCGTTGAGGCCGACGAAGAAGGCCACGCCGTTGGGCCAGCCCGTGGTATTGTTGAAGTCGGCGAAGACGTCCTTGCCGGAACGTGTCTCGCTCGGGGAAGCCCACAAGGCAATGAAGACGGAGAGCAGCATGGCCATTGTGAAGGACAGGATGCCCTTGGTGAACCTCGGCAGGAGGTGCTCAAAGGCACTGAGCCCGAGGGTGATGAGGTTGGTGGCGTGGTACGCCGCGAAGCCGATCCAGCGGTTCGGCTGAAAGTCTGGGTTCAGGAGGCTCCCCAGACTGAAGAGCAGGGCGGGCCCGACGACGCATACGGACGCGCCGGTGCACACGGCGCCGGCCCAGCTGAAGAGGGCGGCGGCGTAGGAGAGGAAGCGCCGGGGCCCGGCCGGGGCGAGGGCTGCGGTCCAGACGTACTGGCCGCCGGCGTCGGGCATGGCCGAGGCCAGCTCGGCGAGGCTGGTGGCGGTGGCGAGGCCCACGGCGGCCATGGCGAGGAAGCCCCAGAAGAGCGTGATGCCGCCGCCGGCCGCCGTGATGCTGCCGATGGTGAGGAGGACGCCCACGGCGCTGTTGGTCGTCGACGCGCCAATGGCCATGCCCGACCACACCGTGAAGGGCTTCTCCATGAGGATGACGCCGCCGACGACCGACTCGGGCTTGTGCGAGGGGGTTGGGTCCTCGCTGGAGGAGTGCTTCTCTTTCGAGTCCATGATTGCGAGGTGTAAAGTCGAGGAATGGATGGGATGTGAAGAAGCAAGTCTTGGCATCAAACCCCGAGGAGGCAAGCCTTTATGTATACTCCCAGTCTCCCACCAGAGAGCCAGGGAGCCAGGGGCAATAATCAGTCTGACGGACGACTTGGTTTGAGCTTGTCCAGTCTCGAGGTCTGAGCTGTTCCAGACGGGCAGCCCAACGATCAATGCGAGTATGCGACGATAGACCGACGAGGTCAGTGAGGTCAGTTTCTCCTGGGGTTCGGCAAGGAAGCAGGAAACAAGACGGACGTGATTCGTCCCCCGGAGCGGCCGCGGAAGAGCGGACTCATGTCCGACCCTAGCCCATGTGGAGGCGAGCTCGATAGGGCGCGGGGATGACAGGCTCGTCTCGTGAGAGGTCAATACGTTTGGATTGTTTCCTATTTGGGGCGATACCCGAGTCGAACCGTCTTATCTGCCTCGCTCTGCTCTGCGTCGCCTCCGACGCATGGATCAAAATATGCCTTTGTCCAGAACCATGGCTTCTACGGTGAAACGGAAGGCCCGGCACCAACCATCTCATAGTTGGCTCACTGGCACTTGTTGTCTGCAATCTTGGCTGGGTTGACCCATGGATATATATGCTATCCCAATACAGAGTCGATCCGAGGTTCCTCAAGCGGCAACATTTGGGCTGCGGCCTATTCTCGTCTGGGCGACTTCGCGTGTCGACCAGTCCCAATTATCCATTTCGTAGGATTGAATCAGGACACCGCGCATGGGGATGGAGTGCCATGTCTTGTGATATGTTGTTGTTCGACTTTGACCCAATGGCGATGGGGGGGGGACTGGACGATTACATCTAGCGATTTCAATCATAGCTGCGCGAATAATTGTTTCACGTATGAGTGACTGCAACCAAAGAAATACAATAGTCCTCAATCTTCGAATTTTTCCTCAAATTTGGGGGGGGGGGGGTTGTTTTGGCTTAGAATATTAAAACGGTTTGAGAGTTCAATGTTGGGACCGGCTGTCGCCACCTTTAACACATCTCATTATCTCGAAGCGCAAACGCGACAAGCAATAACCCCCATGGAAATTGCAACCTTAATGCAAGCAAGCGATTCATATCAATGATAGACGTTAGAACAGGACATGATCTAATCCAACGTAATAAACACCGTCTTCAACTGCGTATACGCCTCAATGCCCGCCTGACCACACTCGCGCCCGATGCCCGACTGCTTGTAACCGCCAAACGGCGCGCGGATATCCGAGTCATTACTACTATTGACCCAAACGGCTAGAAAGTATAAACGCGTCAGCAGTCTGTATACAGCGGGTGGCGAATGAGATGGGTGACTTACTGCCGCTCTGGATCTTGCGAGTGATTCGGTGGATGCGAGAAACATCCTTTGTGAACAAGGCAGCCCCGAGGCCAAACAAGCTGTCATTCGCTCGCAAAAGGACCTCTTCCTCCGTCTTGAACGACATTACAGCAGCCACGGGCCCAAAGATCTCCTCGCGATAGATGGTCATGTCGTCCTCGACGTTGGTAAAGACGGTCGGCTGGATAAAGTACCCCTCGCCTTCCCCCCTCGCCGTCCCTCCCGCAGCGAGCGTCGCCCCCTCGGCCTTTGCGATTTCGACGTATCGCATCACCCGGTCCCGCTGCGCCTTGCTGACCTGGGGGCCCTGGAACGTGTCTCCGGCGAAGGGATCGCCGATTTTGGCGGACGCGACTTGCTGCAGGAACCGCTCGACAAAGGCGTCGTAGACGCTCTCGTGCACAAAGATGCGGCTGTTGGCCGTGCAGACTTGGCCGGCGTTTGACATGATGCCCATGTGTCCCCAGTAGACGGCCTTGTCGAGGTCGGCGTCGTCGAAAACGAGAAGGGGTGACTTTCCACCTGCAGAATGTCAGAATGTCAACTTGGCGAAGACAAGAAGATGCAAGCGACACACCCGTCTCCAAAGTAATGCTCTTGAGGTTCCCGGCCGCCAGCTTCATAATCTGCCGCCCCGTGTCCGTCGAGCCGGTAAAGGCAATCTTGTCCACGCCCATGTGCGAAGCGAGGGCAGCACCCGCGTCCCTTCCATATCCGTTAATCACGTTGATGACGCCCTTTGGATAGCTAGCCTCCTTGACAAGCGTCGCCAGGTACAGAATCGACAGCGGGGTCTGCTCGGCCGCCTTAATGACGACGCAGTTCCCGGCTGCCACGGCCGGCCCCAGCTTCCAGGCCGCCATGCCGAGGGGATAGTTCCACGGGATGATCTGGCCGCAGACGCCGAGGGGCTCTCGCGTTGTGTAGACGTGCTGGTTCTTTTCCGTCTCGATGACTAAAGGGGTAATTCGGATTAGAAAGGCGATTTCCAGCTGTCAGGAAATTCAGAGAGTACCTTGACCGTGCAACTTGTCGGCGTATCCGGCATAGTACCTAAAGACGGATATGACTTCCTGCACATCCCCTTCGAGGCAAACCTGGAACGGCTTGCCTGATGGTTCGCAACGGGTCAGCAGCCAAAACCATCAAGCATCGATTCGCACTCACCGCTATCCCAGGCCTCAACCGTGGCGAGCGTTGCGGCGTTTGCCTCGACAATATCAGCCAGACGGCCAAGGAGCCGACCTCTCTGCGTCGCCGTCAGGTCTCCCCAAGGCCCGTTGAAGGCATCGCGGGCGGCCTGCACCGCCACATCGACGTCCTCGGCGCCGGCGGCGTGGACGAGTGCGATTTCGGCCTCGTCTCTACACCCGGCAGGTGTCAGTGCGGGTTCGGAACGGGGACAGTTGAAGGGAACAAACGTGGGATTCACGGTCGGCAGAAGCTGGCCCGACTTGGCTGGGACGAACTCGTTGTTGATGAACAGGCCGAGCGGCTGGACGTACTTGACGCCGTTGGGTGCGGTGAGCTCGGCGGAGAGAGACGAGGGTGTCATGATGAGTACTGGGACAGGGTCTGCTCTCATTGAATCAGGCGAGCAGATACGGGCAGCAGTAGGCAGTGCCTTGTAATAAATAGCGACAGGGAGGGCATCATTCCAAGATTGGCTATGTAAGCTCCGCTTTCTTCCCGGCTCGACCATGTTCCCCTCGGGCCATGTCCTATTTTGGCAGTTAAGATGCGCGGGGAAAGCAGCGAGGATTGATCATGATTCGGAGACGCAAGGGGGTCGATGAAACACTTCCCCAGCCATCAAGGGGCCAGTACTACAGTAGTGCATGGATGCAGGAATATCGAGCTGATTTCCGGCAGAAGGGAGTCACAAAGCTTGGCGTTGGCATTATTAATTGACATGCTATACGTAGATTGGAGGTGTAGATGCCAGACAAGTCTAGTGAGTAGAGCGTGGTACCCCGAGTTTTCCTCATCTTCTGCGGGCGGCGCCGAAGCTAACGTCGCAAGACTTCGTCTGATTTCCTAATTGGGCAGGAATGCAAGATCCCGCCAATCCTCGATTCCTCAGACCTTGCCCGAAACATTCCCGTGTCTGACCTCCCCGCGACGCATCAAAGTCTGGGCCCATCTCGGCTTCCAGATCAATCACGGCGCCGGACTTGCATGTCTCGGGTCATTCCTGGTTTTGGAAGGAATCTGGTGAATTGTCGCTGATCGCCGTTGGACTCACAGTCGACCCGATTCTTGTCGAGGCCGGACTCGACTGTTCATATCCCCGGCATCATCTGTCGACGGCCATAATAAGGGCTCTACAGCCCTCTCCTGTCTCCTCTCCTGATACTTGTCAATCAAATCCTACTACAGGCCATAGATTCTCACATCTGTCGTTCTTTGGCAGCGTCTTTGAATCTTGACCTATCTATCTAAACACGCCAACCCCAAACCTCCAAGCTGAGACTATCGGCACCATGTCCACCGTCACAGAGCTCAACAGCACCGCCTTCGACTATGTCGTTGTCGGAGGAGGAACAGCCGGCTGCGTCATAGCCAGTCGTCTCGCCGAGTCCCTCCCCGCCCACAAAATCCTCATGATCGAGGCCGGGCCCAGCGACTTGGACGACCGCCAGATCCTGGACCTGCGAAACATGTATAACCTCATGGGCAGTGAGTTTGACTATGGCTATAAAGCAATCGAACAACCGAACGGTATGTACGTCCTCTCCACAATTAGAGTGCCATCAGACTAAGGCCATGCAGGGAATAGCAACATCCTCCACTCGCGGGCCAAGGTCCTCGGCGGCTGCTCCAGTCATAACGGCAGCCTGGCGGTGCACCCCTTCGAGTACGACTGCAAGAAGTGGGAGGAGGCCGGTACCGACGGATGGGACTGGGATACGATGAAGCGGCTGATCAGGAAGCTGCGCACTCCCGTTGTGCCCATCCACGACCGCCACAGGAACCCCATTGTCTACGACTTCATGAGCGCGACGAACAAGGCCCTCGACATCCCCGTGGTGGACAGCGTCAACCACGAGATAACCTCGGCCAGCGGTCTGGCGGGCGGCGGCGTGTCGTTTTGCTCGTTGACGTACGACCAGAGCACGGGGTATCGCGTGAGCGCGAGTGTCGCCTACATCCATCCCATCTTGAGGGGCGAGGAGAAGCGACCCAACCTCACCATCCTCACCAACGCCTGGGTCGACTGCATCAACGTCGTCAATGGCGTGGCCACGGGCGTAGGCCTGACGCTCCAGTCTGGAAGAAAGGTCGACCTCCGCGCTGCCAAGGAGACGATTCTCTGCGCCGGCACCTTTGACACGCCGCGACTCATGCTTCTATCCGGAATCGGTCCTCGCGCGGACCTGGAAGCCTTGGGGATCCCTGTCGTCAATGACTTGCCCGGAGTCGGCGAGAACCTCATGGATCATCCCGAGGCCATCATCACCTGGGAGCTCCACGAGCCTCTCGAGGACAAGACGGTCATGTGGGCGGATGCCGCCCTCCTTGCGCGCCGAGAGCCCGTAAACATCCACGGCGATGACGGCAACGTCCCCGACGCAATGATGCACATCTACACCATGCCGTTCGATGTTCATCAAGCAGCCCTAGGCTACGAAATGCCCAAGAATGTCTTCTCGTTAACCCCCAATGTGCCCCGTTCCCGTTCAAGGGGCAAGGTGTCCCTCAAGTCGGCCGACCCGAGGGAGCACCCAGCCATTGACTTTCGTTACTACACGGACCCGGACCGCTACGATGAAAAGACCATCGTCTGGTCCTTCCGAGCCGCCCGCGCCATTGTCAACCAACACCCGCTGAAGAAATGGATTAAGCGCGAGGTAGCCCCCGGGCCCGGATGCCAGACCGATCAGGAGTTGTCCGAGTACGGGCGCAAGACGGGCAACACTGTCTATCATCCCTGCGGCACCGCCAAGATGGGAGACGTCCTCAACGATCCCATGGCCGTCGTCGATCCACAGCTCAAGGTCAAGGGCGTCAAGAAGCTTCGCATTGCCGACGCCAGCGTGTTTCCCCTGATCCCCACTGTCAACCTCATGCTCACCGTCCTGGCTGTGGGAGAGCGCGCGGCCGAGTTGATCATTGCCGATGCGGATAAGGTCATGGCGAATCTTTAGGTTGTACGATAGTAAAGACTCTTGCCGGCAGTGGCAAGAAATATAGGCTCCATTGCATTCTGGCTCGTGAATTCGTCTCGATGCGTCTGAGAAAATCGTGTAGGATGGTGACAATGTCCGACTCTTGCTTGTCCACTTCAGGATGGGTTGGTGAGCACGAGAACCAGCTCGGGATTGCCCCCGTATTAGTTCTCTTTTGATGGCTCAAGCAAGGGGGAATACCTGCCCCTTCTCCAACAAGATGACAAGCCAAGGCGATGTAATCCCCAACTGTCGAAGCTCCCACATCTCCTCGAGCAAACCAATGGCATCCAGCATGACTGGGAGACTACTCACAGAGTAGATGGCTCTAAATCGGGTCTTGACCTCCTCGCGCTTCGCAAGGTCGTGGGCGGGTATCTCCGAAGCGGCAGAAATGAGCGGAATCGGCTGAAAGATCAAGTATGGGGAGGCCGTCGGTATCTGTAGCAGGTTCTCCAAGGCCTCACCAGCCCATTGCCGTACGAGATGCTCGTTTTCCTGCTCCGATCCCCCCTTTCTGGGACCGCAAATGCGACGAAGCTGGATAAGCCCATGCTTTCGGTAGGCGTCGCTCAGCTTGTAAAGGAGACCATCCTCTTGATTGGGCACCCAATGCAACAGCCAGTCGTCCAGTGCAACCTCGAGAGCAAGATCGCGATCTTCACCGTCGACGACGCTTCGGCAGTAGCGGTTCAGATTGGCGACGGCGTAGAACATCTCGAGCGAGTATCCTGCCAAGGGGTGATAGCGTAGGCGGTTGGCGTAGACGGCCTTGTAGATGAATTCTGTGTGCAGCGGTCCGTGGGCCGAGCCCTTCAGGTTGAAGGAAGCAGCCATTTCCCACCAGATGTAAATACCCAGTATCAATTGCGTCGATGCGCCGCAAGGGTCGGTGGCAGGGTCGCCGAGAATGAGGTCGATGATGGCGCGGGCACCCAGCAGGTGCTCCAAGCCCATGGTTCCCTCAATCCAGGGCGACGAGATGCCGAGCAGAAAGATGGCCAGAAAGGCTGCCACAGGGTGGTTTCGGGCATCGGGCAGCTCTTTTTGCATGGCTGACAGGGTCCGTTGCCTCTCAACCAAACACTCGGTATCGTTGTCCTCGCCAAACTTGAAGCCGGTCCTATGGGCAGCGGCGATGCTTTGAACGACGTGCAGAAGAGCAGATGACTCCTCAAACAGGCCAAGCAGGGGCAAGGCCAACGGGTTGGCGTCGGGATCGAGCACCATGATGTGACAGACGCGCTCGAAGTAGTACTGCAGCAGTGTCGACGAAGCGGTGCCGTCTCTGCTGCACGCTTGTTTGACGAGCAGCGGCAGCTCGAGCTGCCACACCGTCTTGCGAGGCGCGGGGGTGCAAACGGTGCCGCGGCGGGCGCAGTGCCGGCAGACAGGATATGACTCGTCGCATTTCACTCGGCGAAGCTTGCATTCTCGGCAGGCCGTCTTGCTTCTCGGGGGGCGGCGACTCGAGCCGGTGTCGGGTTTGGAACGGGTGTGGTCGAGAGGCGCGGGGATGGATGAGGGCGCAAAGCGGACGCGCCAGGCGGCAGAGACCATGGTGTTGGCGATGATTGATGGAAGATGATGAAGACGAAGACTTTTTGGAGAGGAGAGTCTGAGTCGCAGGAAACTGTCCGGGGCCATGCCTGAGTCGCACCTGCCAGGAAGCGATTGGGTTCCAGGCAGGTGCGCCCCGCCACCTCCGCTTATCATTGGGGGAACTGGAGATAGCGCCAGTCCCAATAGGGAAAGGGCGCGGGGAATCCTGGCCTCCACTCGCATGGTGCGCCCCACAGCGATCCACTGATAAAGCTGCGAGATGCCAACGGCAGGAGCGTCCCTGGATTGAACTGCAGTCTCCTGTTCATCTCGTCTTGCGCTCATCATCAGCCCCTTCACTCCGCTTCTCGTTCCCGAATTCTTTGAAGACGCCATAAATGCCTCCCAAGTCCACTCAGATCAAATTTCGCCTCTGGCGAGGATGCAGTCAGCGTCCATCCCACACCGACCACGAGTCCCACGCCTCCGCCGCGTCCCCCGGTCCGACAAACGGCGACACCAAACCCAAAGATAAAGATGCCCGAAGAAGCCGCTCGGGCTGCACCGAATGCAAACGAAGGCGCGTCAAGTGCGACGAGACTTTCCCCATGTGCATTCGTTGCCGGAAACGAGGCTCATTTTGCCAATCGGCCCCTCGCCTCACCAAATGGCAGCACGAGGCTCCGTGGACCGCCGTGCAGCCCTCGGGGACGATTAGTTCGGACGACAAGGCGCTCCTTCGGTATTGGCTTGAGCGTGCCAGCCAGATCATGGTCATCGATCCCGACGAGAATCCGCTTTCGTTTCCCATCCTAGAGCACGTCCAACGCTCTCCCGGTCTCAAGCATGCCCTGCAGAGTGTCGGCGCCGGTCACCGAAACTTCTTCCATCCCGAGAAGCTCTCCAAATGCCTGGAAGAACGCAGCTCCGCCGTCCGCTCCATCATCGACGAGCTGTCGTGCCCCGGTGACAATCTCTTTCCGCTGTTCCTGAGCGTGCTGCTGGTCGGCCTCTCGACGGCCTGGACCAACCCGCCGACGGCAGATTTCGGCCAACAGCATCTCGGCGGCGCGCGCGGCTTGGTGAACATTCTCACGTCCCGTAAGGAGGCGCGGCCGCCGTATTTCAACTTTGTAATCGGCGCATATCTTTACTGGGACATGGCTACGGCTTTTCTGATCCCCGCAGACCAACAGGTCCCCATAAACACCGACGAAGTTTACTCGGCCGTCTTGGACGTCGGCCAGGAATATCACCCCATCGGAGGGTATTCGACGGAAATCTTCTACCTCCTCGGGAGCGTCGGTCGTTATTGCAGATCGGTGGTCGAAACGGGCATTCGGGACGAGTCGGTCGAGGTGGCGCTGGAGGAGGAAATGGAGAAATGGGAGCCGAACCGAGACAACGCTCAGCTTGGCCTCATGAGCGATGCCTTCAGGTCTCACGGATTGATCAACCTGTCTGCAATATGTTATCGACGTCGTAAGCACGACGTAGCCCAGGACGCCATTTTCTCAGCCATGCTCAGTGCAGACACAGACGACGTTGACTGGTGGCAGAATCTAAACACCTCCGTTGTCGACGACGAGCTCGAGGCCAGCATCCGCAGCCGGGCCGTCGCCCTTGTTCGGGATCTCACCTCGATACCTTCGAGCCACGCGTGCACCAACCTCCAAGCGATACCGCTCTTCACCGCGGCGTCGGAGCTAACCAACGAGGACAAGGAAGAAAGGGGTCTGGCTTTGCAACGGTTCAGAGAGCTGTACTCGCTGAACCACTTGCGGGCCAATCTGACGGCGCTGGAGATGCTTCCTGAAATCTGGGGGCGACGGGATGCTGGCGAGACTGTAACTTGGCTGGAGGTGATGATTGAAAAGAACTGGAATATCATGCTGGGATAGAGTTGAGTTGCTGTAAGGACCAACTGCCAAGACACTCGAAGTTATCTAATTCATACGGGTCAAATCTACCATCGTACGTAAACCCGCAGGATCCTCGTGGGCCGATTCTATCGACAGCATGGGCTCAGAGAGGAACCCTGCATCTTTCGATTTCGGTGCAATTGGAGCAGAGGCCGATGACGGACCCTTTCCGGCCGCCATCGACCAATTCAACCGGAAGTTCGGCCGGAGCACCCCGAATAGTTTCCTTTTCAAGCCAAGATGCGAGATGGCTGCGGCTAGTCCCGCGCTTCATTCCCCCCACCCCTTCATCATCCGCATTGGGCGTCTTTGCGAATCTCATCTTCGAACAAGTCAATTGGTTCCCGTCGCTGGACTGAGATTCGAGCTTAACTTGAATCTTCTTGCATTCATAACAGCCGACTCTTCGATGCGACGACTCGGCATACAGTAACAACTCCTCGACCACTACACCCTCATCATGTGCAAAGACGCCTTTCCCTCGCCAAACGGCATGACGTCGTTTTGGAGAAATCAGACGGGAGACTTGGATGACCACCGATCTACGAAAGAGCTTCCAGCCCAAAGCGACATTGTCATTGTTGGGGCTGGATACTCTGGAGCCGCTCTGGTCACGCACATGTTATCAAAATGCGGCGACAAGAGACCATCGATGCTGGTTTTGGAGGCGAGACAGCTGTGTTCCGGAGCGACTGGACGGAACGGTACGACATCGAACCCGATAGACCTTGTAGGCTGCTGAACTCTTTCCAGGAGGACATCTCAAGCCGGACTTGTACTACTCAATATCGAGACTGGCAAAGGAATACGGCGTCGACGCCGCTGCCGAGGTCGCCGACTTTGAGGCCGCCAACGTCGAAGCCGTCACCGACTTCGTCCGGGACGAACACGTGGACTGCGACTTCGTCCTCACCCGGGCCGTGGACGTGCAGCTCTCGGAGGAGCATCAGCGCAGAGTCCAGGCCGGATACCAGTCGCTGCTGGACCAGGGAGTCAAGGCGACGAGAAATACGTACTGCGCGCCCCCAGAAATCGCCGAGACGGTGGGACATCCCCCGGAGTGCTGTTTTATCTTGCTGACCTCGTGAAGCTCTCCGGCGTCAAGGGAGCCAAGGGCTGCTTCAGCTACACGGCCGGCCATCTCTGGCCCTACAAGCTCATCCGCCACATGTTCCGCAACGCCCTCGCCAGGGGAGTCAACCTCCAGTCCAATACGCCGGTGCAGACCGTCTCCCCGACTCGCGACGCGGACGGCTTCTGGACGATAACCACGCCCCGGGGCACCGTCAAGACGAGGAAGGTCGTCATGGCGACCAACGCGTACACGGCCGCCGTCCTGCCCGAGTACCGCGGCAAGATCATCCCGTACCGCGCCATCTGCAGCCGCATCACCGTGCCGGGGCGGGCGCCGCTGCTGGCCAACTCGTACGCGCTGCGCTTCAACGACTGGAACTTTGACTACTTGATCCCACGGCCGGACGGGAGCATCATCGTCGGAGGTGCTCGGGAGGCATACGTCAGGCACTTGGAAGACTGGTATGGGAACGCCAACGACGCCGAGCTGATTGAGAGAGCCCGCGGGTACTTTGACGGGTACATGCAGAGGCACTTCCACGGATGGGAAGACAGCGGCGCGGTGGTCGATCAAATCTGGACAGGCAGTGCGTCTCCCCTCTTCGTCCAACCCTCCGGCTGCATCTAACTCGGTCACAGTCATGGGGTACTCCTCAGATCGCCTTCCCCGCGTCGGCCCCGTCCCGGACCGCCCCGGCATCTTCATCATGGGCGGCTTCACGGGCCACGGGATGCCGCAGGTGTTTCTCTGCGCGCGCGGGCTGGCCGACATGGTGCTCGATGATGCTCGGTTCGACGAGTCGGGGATCCCGAGGTTGTTTGAGGAGTCGAAGGCGCGTCTTGAGGATAAAGCGGATGGCGTCTTGGAGATGTATCGGGAGCCTTTGAGCGAGTTTGCTTCGAAGCTCTAGGTGGTAGGTCGCGTGAGGAGATTGCGGAAATAATGAAGGATATTCAAAATGAGGCCTTTCTTGTACTGAAGATTGAACATCCCAAAGTAGGACTTGTCTCTCTCACAAACCAGCTCTTTCGTTATCAAACGCCATCACAAGTAGAACCATTGAAGTTTCCAAACACGAATCCACGATATCCAAATAAACACCAGTAGTCGCTACGCAAAGACCCATCAGTACCAGTAGTAACAGGGAACCAAGACAACCTGATTGACCTGGAACGTGCCAAGCAAATGCACCATCTGCTGCTGGTGCAGCACCTCCTGGCTCATCACGACCCAAATCTGCATCACCATCTCGGCCGTCAAACGCTGCTCCAGGCACGCGTCCTCGACCATTACGGGCGGTCGCCTTTTCTGAGGCACGACCGTGGTCGTCGGGCTGGACAGGGGATAGACGGCCATGAGAAAGCTCCTGTCCCCGTCCGACAAGCCCGTCGCCTGCGGCACGTACATGACCATGCTCATGGTGTCCCCCCTGTCGACGGGGTAGTGCATGATGGACTCGGGGTCGTACTCGGCGAGCTTGACCCCCTGCGAGAGCCGGTCAAAGTTGTCGCGCACCGTCTCGGCGCTCCACCCCATGCGCCGCTGGAGGACGCGGTAGTTCCAGTTGGCGTTGCACTCGGGGTGCTGGTGCTCGTGCTGCATGCCCAGCGCGTGGCCAAACTCGTGCAGGATGTTGTACTTCCTCTTGGCGCGGCGCTCGGCGGGTGCTATGTGGCTCTCTCGGCACATGTCGATCCACATGGTCGGCTCCCCGGGGTGCTTGGCCGCGTTCCGGCCGACGTACGACTCGGAGTGGTCGGAGAAGGTGACGCGGATGTCCGAGGGCGCCGTGTCGCCCGGCTGCAGGAACTGGAACCGCAGACGCATGGGGATGGAGTTGTAGTGTTCCGTCACGTACTCCTTGACGGTCCGGTGGTCGTAGTCGTCGCCGTTTAGGAATTCCACGCGGAGATTGCGCCTCTCGCGAGGCCACAAGATGGTGCTTGCCCCCTCGCTCGCTGCTGGACGGTCGGGCAGGTGTGTTTGTCGCCTTGCGGGTGTGCGATGCCGTCGGGAAGGGACCATTTGTCGATTTTCGGAGGTTCCGTGTCGTCGAGAGGCATCCGTCTGCCGACTTGCAGACGGGTGATGTCGCTGTCGCCTGATATAGACTTCATCCTCGAAGCTGTCCAAGTCCCAGGTATCGGAAGAATCCGAGCTGTCGAACGAATCCGAACTGCATGTATCAAAGTCGAAGTCAAAATCGGTGCCAAAGCCGACGGAATACGAAGACGCTTCGTAGCGGTAGGGGCGATTGAAACCTTTATCCTGGCCCTGGTGAGGAGGATCAAAATCGTAGATGGGCATGGCGAGGGAGAAGGAAGCAGTACGAACGAGTGTAGATGATCGTCGCAGAAGCGAGGCGAGCAGGCCCAAGGAGATAAAATAATATCATTGTCGCCCAAAGTGGACCTTGCAGGCTGACGGCATTAACACGCAGCGACAGTGGCGTGGAGGAGCACCCGATTGGTCGTGATATTGAAAAGCCGTCAGCCACGGAACCGGTGCGTTGGAGAACGAGGCGACGAGATCCAATTTAACGGGCGCCTCGGGCTGGACACGTCAAGAGTTCCCCTTACCGAGGGGGGACCAGCGCGAGTGAGGCTGTCCAGGCGAGGCTAAAATAGCAGTGAAGTTGCGGGGGCGTAGGCAGATTCGGAAGTGCTGACGTCTTGTCGGGCGAATATATGTGAGGCGAGTTGACACGAAGGCATGCGTCGTTGGAAGTATCTGAGAAGCCAGCGAATATCTAGACTCCTCAATAGCTGGTCAACAAAGCACTCGTAAACCGCATAATCAGTGTTTTCATTAGAGAGGAGATCATAAGCTGAGTGAGGAGAGTATGGCCACTAATTTACATGCAAGCATCAGACTCACTGCCCCTGATGCCGCAACTCCCTCAAAGCCGACCCGTCCCTCTCGAGCAATTCACCCGGCTCACCAACTTGGACAATCCTCCCTTCACTCATCACCACGGCAACGTCAAAGTCCGTGACATGGTCCAAACGATGCGAAACCTCGATGACTGTCCTGCCGTCCATAATCTCCTTCAGAATCCGGCGGACCTCGTCGTCCGTGGCGTTGTCGACGCTGCTCGTGGGCTCGTCGAGAAGCACCACCTTGGAGTGAGAGAGCAAGGCGCGCGCGAGGCAGAATAATTGGCGCTGGCCGACGGAAAAGCCCAATTCGCTCAGGTCGGCGTCGAGGCCTCCACGCGTCTCCATCGCGGGCCAGAGAGTCGTCTTTTGGAGTGCTTGGACGAGGACTTCGTCGGCCTGGACGAGTCCCTCTGGGTCCAGGTTGTGTCTGGCCGTTCCTGATAGATTGATGGGATCTTGCGGAATGGTGGCTATGTATGAACGGATGTGCTGACGCGGTATTGATGCGAGGTCTCTGCCATCGATTCGGATCCTCCCAGCGCGCAGCTCAAGCAGCCGGAGAATGGCGAGCACAAGAGACGACTTGCCGCTGGTGAAGTCAGTACAAGTCTGCAACGTTTGTGGGATAGTCTCACCTGCCCGAGCGACCACAAATGCAAACCTTTTGTCCTGGTTTGACCACAAGAGACACGTCGTGCAAGACCGAAGGGGTTTCGTCGCTGATTTGTGAGTTGTGTTTGACCTCGGTACATGTAACATCCACTCACCTGTACGAGGCCGTGACACTCTCGATTTCAATCCTCCCCTCCGTTGGCCAATCCTGCGGAATCTCCTTCTCCGCTAATCTATTCTCGTTGGGGGTGTTGTTGATGAAAGACTTGAGCCTGGCAATGGCTCCAAGAGACGTCTCCAGCTGTGTCCATTGGTTGATGACCGTCGTGAGAGTCTGGTTGAAACCCAGCAAGTTCACCATTGCCAACCCGATGGCCCCCTCGCTCGTCGACCCCGGAATGCGAAGTCCAAGGGTTACAAGCAACAAGGCCATGCCGGCAACGAACAAGTCTAGGACGAGTTCCAGCCAGCGTTGAATGCAAAGCATCAGATAGAATGGCTGCTGCGACTGGCTCAGGAGTTGGAGGCTCTCGTCCAGAAACGGCTTTGACCATCCAAAGGAACGGACTGTCGATAGTCCGGCGATAACCTCCGTGAATTGAGTGTAGAGTGGTGACTTGGCCTCCAGGTCTAGATATCGCATCTGACGTGAAGTCCGGAGGTAGTACTTCTGTATGAGATACAGTGCCAAGAAGGACAGGGGAAGAAATGCTCCAAAGTAGCTGGCACCAGATGCCACCACTCCGGTTTGAGCCAAACCTCGTAGAGTCACTGTGCATGTCAGAATGCACGCTCAACACAGGGTGTACGTACGGTCCAAGGTTAAGAAGAATGCCAACGGGAGAGTCATGTCAATGAGCGTCATGTCTTGACTGAATCTGTACAGGCTTAGTCGAGTCGCTTCACCGGGAATCAACATACCGGTTCAGAATGCTCCCGCTTTCCGTACTCGTAAAGAACTGCAAAGGCGCCCTAGACGGTTAGCTGTGATCAATAGAAGGAGACGTTACTCACCGACAGACAGAGTCCAACAACTGCTGATGAAGGTTGTTCGATGACTTCGGAACGGCCACGATGAGAAAATAACTACCGAATTAGCAATGTTTCGTCTGCGAGCTGCCACATACTCAAGATTGAAAGCCCCAGTCAGCATGGCGGCCACGGCAAAGCCAACGTAGCCAGCCGTGTAGTGGGCGTCCTTTGATCCTTGGCCGTTTTCCGTCCACAAGCGCAGCCAGATTTCTGACACGTCAGCATGGCAACAAGGTAGGCGAGGTGAAACTCACGGGGCATAATCTCAAGTGCTGTGCCAACCACGGCCGCCGGGAATACAACACCGATGACCTTCCACCCCATGGAGCGGAGATAGATCTTGTAGCAATCCGTGTCGCCGGTTTGCCGGGCCAAGTCAATCTCGCTCCTATCTAAAGGCGCATCGGGGCTTTGCGCCTGCGCCGTCTTTGGCGGTTCCTCCTCCTTTCGCCGAGAAATGTCTTGCAGTTCCCCTGCCAAGGGCTCAAGTTCGTCGTAGCGGACCTGGTTGCGGGTGATGCGGCCGTCCTCGAGAAGTGTGATGTAATCCGCAGCTCGCAGAAAGTGAACTGGACTGGTCAGAAACGATGTTGAGTATTGTTGATGGACGTACCATTGCTCGTGGCCAAAACAACAGTCGTGTTGTTCCTTCGTAGAAGCCCACTCGGTCCCATTAACCGTTCAAAGACCTTTTCGGCAGTAGTGTTGTCGAGACTACTGAAGACGTCGTCGAGGACGAGAAGTTTTCTTTGGGCATACACGGCTCTAGCCAGGGCCTGATCAATGTTAGACAGTTCAAGGACACTTGCCTCGTACTCACCACTCGTTGCTTCTGCCCTCCGCTGAGCGCGATTCCGCCGGATCCGACAATGGTCCTATCGCCCTGCGGCAGATGAGACAGGTCTTCATCCAGGGCACAAGATTGGATAACAGTGGCAAGCCATTTCTCGTCCAGCGGTGAATGCCCGGCGATGTTGTCTCTGATGGTGGCGTTTCGCAACCACGCAATCTGATGGCAGTAGCCCAGCGAGTCTTCGGTCATGACTATTCCTTCCAGCGCAGCAATCTCACCGATGATGGCTTTGAGCAACGATGACTTGCCGCATCCGACCCTTCCTACTACCATGTTGAGGGTGCCTCGTGTCACAGCCAGGTCGACCTTTTTGAGGAGTGCAACGCCGTCGTCGGTTTGAAATGTCGCGTCCTGGATGACAATGGCAGATTCAGATTCGGGTTCAGGTCTCATTTCCTGCATTTCTAACGTCGGGTTTACGCCTTTCCCAGACGGGCCCCTGGCTGATTGACATGCGACAGGTGACGAAACGTCTCGAGTCGACGGCACTCTCGACCGAGCGTCCTTGTGCTCATCGAGTAGTAGAAAGGCCTGAATACGCCCACACCCTCCGGTCACGCCCGCAATCTGCATCAACGACACGAGTATCATGACCAGAGGCTGGGTGACAAGAGAAACAATGGACAACGATGTAAAGGCCTCGGCGACGCTGAGTCCGTCACCACCTTTTGTCCAGTAAATGGCGGAGAGAATGATGACGACAGGCGTGACTTGGGCAGAAATCATGGCTACAGTTGTCAGACAGTGCTCTTGGTCGCTCGGATCACGTACCAAGGGTGTTGAAGTGCACGAGAAGCCATCGGAACTTGGCAGATACTTTGAGCTCCGTGACTCGAAGACCCTGCACGAGCCCGTGGAAGAAGGGGCCAAGTCCCATCATTTTGATGCCTTTGATTTGGCTCAGCATGTTGGAAGTCTCCCCCACTCGCTTTTGAACAGCTGCGTTCCATTCAACTGTCGCTGGCTCCATGGCCGGCGATATGATGCCGCTCAAAATGGTTGTGACTGTGCTGTTAGTGTCTGCGCAGACGGAGGTGGGAGCGACACTCACCGACTGTGGGAACGAGAACCAGCAAGCTGGGCTTTCCAACTTGGCGATACAATAAATAAATTCCAACTGGGAGTTCCAACAGGTTGGCCCACATGTCGTGGATCGAAGCTCCCGCTGCGACGACGGTGTCGACGTCGGCGGTCATGAGAGTGACGGGCGCAGAGTCCTTGATGGACGCGGTCCTGAGTCTCAGCGTCTTTTGGAATATCGACGACACGAGTCCGCCCCTGTACATGGTGACCAGCTGTGCCGACATGTGTTTGTACCAGGCGCCCGAGATGGCGAGGCCCAGATAGATGAGAAGAGTCGCCCCGATGAGTCCGCTGGAAATCTGGGGCGACTTTTCCCCGGTGCCGACAAAGACGACGACTGACTGGATGAGAAACGGCTGGGCAAAGTTGAAGCCGCTGTGAAGTAGTCGCGGGAGGATGCCGGCGGCGAATTGCCATTTGTAGGCCAGAAAGACGCACTTTAGTAAGCTAGGCTGGTCTTGCTTTGCTTCTGAAGGGCGGTCAGATGATCAGATCTTGTGCAAAAGACGTATGTGCTAATTGCTCACCATTCATCCATCTCTTTTCCAGTCTTTCCGACAAATTGTGCGTTTCAAACTTTTCGTTGATTGTCTGCAAGGAGCCCGTGTCGAGGATATTGCGAGCCCCGTCGAGTAACATGCGGTTGAGCCACCAAAAGAAGCCTCGGCTTATGACGCCAGCGGAAGTCTCTTTGACGGGTTTCTTCTCACCCGCGATGGCACGCTTAGGAGTTTCTTCTAATACCAGAAGGATCGCCTTTAGCGCCAATGAAGACGTGAAGACGGAGGCGACAGAGGTCATTCCAGGTCTGATCCAGAGCGTCCTGGCCAGGGCGATGTCGAGAATGATGGTGAGGACAAGGTAGCCGTTGAGCAGGGCAGAAGGCTTCTTTGCGTTTCGGTGTTCGACATACGACAAGGCCGCGATGGTCAAGGACTCGACGAGGCCCATCACAGGCTCGGCGACGGAGGTTCTCGCCACGGAATAATCGAGAGCGAATAATGCGATCAGAGCTATTTGAAGACCGGCAAGACCGGCGATAGTCGCCTTCTTCGTTAGTATTAGAAATAAAGACTCGAAATAACTAACCATTTTGAGCCATAGATGGCAGCCAAATCTGCCAACTCTTTCATGGTTCCAGAGGGTAGCAATTCGAAAGGGTACAAGGATGATGAAGGCGGCAGTCGGGAGAAGAGACAAGATGCTTTGTTCAAATAAAATGGTGAAATCAAATACACCCGGATGATGGGGCCCAAAGTGATTATCTTCGGCCATTGCAACACCACCAATACAGAATCCAAACAAACGGGAGATGGAAAGAGCAGAACGAAGTCATCTTGTAGTCGAGGGTTGCCTGGACTGATTCCCGCCTTGGGCAACGAAGCGCCACATGGCACCCGACTGGGAATGGTTGATGATGGGATCGGGTGTTGCAGTTGAAGTGGACCAGATACGGAATACGACAGGGGCACTGTCATCGATGAGATGGAGTGAATAGGGGTCCGGGTGGAATTCTACAGTATTCTATCAATCTGGTGGAGAGAAGGGTGAAGTTTGGCGGTTTACTGAGCCCATCTACGAGAGGCAGAAAAAGACGGTAACTTCCAAAGACATCAGCCAAAGTGGAAAGTCCTGGTCGTCTTCTTATTATCATTCGTCGCGGTCCAGATGGAGTCGGCGGACCCGTAAGTCCCTCCACAAAGAACCAAAAAGAAGCGGAAAATGAGCGCGGACATGAGATTCGAACTCTGAACCTTTACAAGATCCCAATGCACTGGAATCTAATACGCGACGGTTCTTGTTACTGTCCGTAGCTTGCGTCCCGAAAGCGCCCACAGACCCGTAAATCCTTCAAAGAACGGAAAGAAAGGAGATGAGGGATAAGATTCGAACTCTTAACCTCGGGAAATTAGTATTCTAGAATCTATTGTATCCAAAAGAAGAACAAAAACGTACGAAGGGACAGATACCGTCATGCAGAATCCAAAAAGACCGCCAAAAATGTAGGAGATGAGGGACAAGAGATTCGAACTCTTAACCTTCAGGAGATTCCGGTAATTCTGGAATCTGACGCGCTACCGTTGCGCCAGCCCCCCTATTTGATGCTATTTAGGGAGGTTAATGTGTTATATAAGTCTTGGATCGATGCAGGGAGCCCGAGAGAGGGACGGAGCAATAGGAAGCACCGTCATGCCTCTCAGCAACGTCCAGACTCGCTCTGCCCCAGCCCCTGATTGACGCTATTTAGAGGGTTTAATATTCTATATAGGTCTTGGACTGAAAGAGGGAGCTCGAGAGAGGGAGGTTGAGGGAGGAAAGGGGCAGAAGGCACCTCTAAGCGACAGACTCGCTATACGCCAGCCCCCTGTTTAATGAGGTTATAAAGAGAAAAAATTATACAAGAGGGCATCACTATGATCAGGTAAGGAGTCACTCACGAGTCGACCTCTATCGGATGACAAAAGGAACCTGTCAAGGCATCGGTCCGTTATATTCCGTTGCCATAGCCAGCTGAGGATTTCGCAGTCCAGGTTGATTGTGTAGAGCTTCCACTTGGAGAAAGCCTTCGTGATGCTGTCTGGCTACCGCTCAATGACCAGGTCATTTGCGACTTGGTAATCATAAACCTTCTCCAAGACGGCAGACATGTCAATGAAGCAGCGTAATTACATCTCAAATACATACCCGTCATTTATTAGCAACCCGTTAGTCTGCCCAAAGGTGTCCATTCGGTGTGGCACCTTTGGAGACTGGAGCTTAAGTAGACATCCAGAACACGCACCGCCAACAGCCAAAAGACTACCTCATTGTGGTACGTCAAATACAATACAAGTACCTATAAAGTGTGAATCAAGTAAGAACAATCGGGTCGCGCCCGTTCAGCTCACTCGTACGGCTCATCATTCATGGAAAATATGTAAATAATTAAGGGCTTCGCTTCTGTGCTTACCCTAAAGCTCGCTTTATTCTAATATCAAGGAAAAGAACAATCTGCGCATCCATCGCCTCCTCGAAAACCCCACTGCTTAACTGAGTCTGGATTTACGCAATCTCATATTTTACATGCATAGTGTATAATTAAGTCTAGATCGAGAAGCGAATTAACAAGGCAAGGAAAATCTTGTGAGGGCCATCACAATAAAGAGGGGAATGTTTGTCGTGGAAATGCCGCAGTGCTAAGTAGGCTCTCCACCTCGGGTAGTAGATGTGCTGAAAGAGTAGGGTTTGCATGGTCGTCGAGACGCCGAGGTTGTCGATGTGGTTGTCGTGGATGACGAGGGTGTTGACACAAGGGTTGTTGTAGATGAGGGCGTTGTCAAGGATGTCGTCGAAGATGTCGTCGACGGTGTTGTCGAAGGCGTGGTCGAAGATATCGTCGAGGATGTCGTCGACGGTGTGGTCGAAGGCGTGGTCGTAGGCGTTGTAGACGGCGTGGTTGAAGATGTTGTCGACGGTGTCGTGGTAGGCGTTGTCGAGGGCGTCGTCGACGGTGTTGTGGTAGGCGTTGTCGAAGGCGTTGTTGACGGTGTCGTTGTAGGCGTTGTGGAAGGCGAGGTTGAAGGCGTGGTTGAAGGCGTGGTTGAAGGCGTGGTTGAAGGCGTTGTGGAAGGCGTGGTTGAAGGCGTGGTTGAAGGCGTGGTTGAAGGCGTGGTTGAAGGTGTTGTCGATGGTGTTGTAGTAGGCGTTGTGGTAGGCGTTCTCGCGGGCGTCGGCGTCGGCGTCGGCGTGTTGATAGGCGTTGGCGATACGCCAATAAACACGGTGCCCGACTCAGTTCCAGAGGCCTTTTGAGTCGACGTGAACGTCTTGGATCCCCTCATAACAGTCGTCATCGACGTCACGTAGTTGATTTCCACCTCGGGGTCACACTTGACGCAGCCAGCTCCCTTCAGAAACAAGCCCGAATCCCGCTGCTGGTCAATGGTATCGCAGACGGCAAGGATCATTTTGTGAGCGCCAGGAGCCGCCGGGATCCCCATAATGAGGGGAGGAGAGGCTCCAGAGTAACCAAGCAGGCTGTCCTGCGACTCAATGGCAATCTCGGGGGACAGGTACACCGACTGCGCTGTAATCCTGTCGCCGAGTTCGTCCAAGGCGTACTGTTGACCATCCAGATATATCCCAATGGGATCCGGTCGCCCGCTGGTTCCAGCAGTCAGTATGGGCGTTGCGAGTGTGAGAGGGTGCCCTTACTCTGGGTATTCCGCTGAACCGAGGACAAACTGCATCTCGACTCCGTGGTATCCAGGCTCGACCATGATGTCGACGGACAAGACGGCTGCATCGAAGCTATTCAGTCCGCAATAGGCCAAGGAGCTGCCTCCGTTGCTCTCCCAGTTGTTGGCGCCGCCGAGGAAATACAAGGCGCCGATGGCTATGCCAGTTGTGAGCAGGCCACCATCGCCGATGCCAAAGGGGCCGTCCTCGAAAAGTGCTGTGCTGCCGGTGCCCTGCTTTATCCACGATGCGTCGACGACGCTGACTCCGGGGCTGGCGAAGATGCCATTTGCGATGGTGGTGGCATCGTCGCTGAGGGAGACGGAGAGGTAGCCGCCCATGATGACAGTCGTCGGCTGCAAGGGCCCAAGTTTTCGACAAGCTTTGGGTGGTTGAGAAGAAGATGGAAGTGGCGGTTGTTCAAAATATCAATAACGCCCATGACCCCTTGCAAAGGCTTCCATGCGAATGCAGCTCACTCATTTCCACCAAACACGCTTCGACGGTCCTAGTCAGGAACCAGACAACGCCACAGAAGCACTTGAGCCAGGCCGACATGTCAGGACCAGCTCTGATAGGATCACTAGTCTCCAGCGCCGTTGATCCCGTGTAGCGTCGACTAGCGAGTCAATAGATTGGGGAACTATTTGAGCTTTAAGAAGCAGCTTCGGCCGAATCAGGCCTAGCGAAAGGGGGAGCTTGCCGTGATCCGCGACTGGCCTTATTGGGCAATGCGAGAAATGAATAATGACAATGCGATGAGCTGAGCGCTGTGAGAGAAACTTGCACCTCGACAAATCCCGGACGTTTTAATTGTTGCGATTTTTCGGCCTGTCATCATGTCCCGAACTTGGACTGTGTGCATGTTGATATCCGCGACGAGCTGCGTGTCGCCGCCGGAAAGAAAGGGGGAAGCGTTGGTTTTCCATGGTTGGATACATTCTCCAGTGCCGAGATTCCAAACTTTGATACTTCCATGCCCGAAAGACCTGAGAGGACTGAAAGCTGCCGAAAGAATCTGGCTGTTCTGCGAGAAGGTGATTTGCGTCATGGCTTCAACGTCCGGCTGATAGTTGGCTTCGATGACATTGATCAGCTCTCCCTTTCTCACATTCCACACAATGATTACATAGGAATGGAACCCGGGTGACCCTGGATGGTAATGAGGACCTGATGCGATGAAGTCGCTGTTGTGTGAGAAAGTTACACAGCGGATCCCTGGAGTATTCGCGGCCTCACGATTGGGGTCCCAAAGTTTGCTTTCGCATCCCTAAGTTGTTGTGTCCCAGAGTCTGATCCTGTTGTCAAACCCGTACCCGATGCCGACGCCAAAAGTCGACCGTCGGGAGAGAAAGAGACGGCGGTGGCTTGCCCAAAATGATCTTCAAGCGTCTTGATGCAATATCCGGTGTTTGTGTCCCAAATCTTGACTGTTTTGTCGTCCGAGGCTGACGCAATGAGTTGACTATCAAGGGAGAAGGCGATGGAGTTGACTTGAGCAGTATGTCCTTCGAGCGTTGCGAGACAGGCATTCCACGTTGCTTCCATGGCTGGCCTGGCGACAATCCATTTGCTCCAAGGTTTCTGTATCATTTCTAGCTTTCCCCCGAGAACAACCGAGGCTGGGCAGAAGACAGAAGCGAGCGTAGCCTACTTCTCCATGCGCAATGCATCCCCAGTCACAGGTGCCGTTCCTCCAGCGTCTGCCTCTTTCAAATGGTCGATCCAGTGGAGGCAAGCATACCGTGCAGACGCCAGAGGATCCGGATTTGCCGGTTTCTGTCTTGTTTTCCTGGGTCTGAGGGGTACCGACGACAGCTTTCGAAGACGCGCCAGCCGCCACTCGCCGGGTGCATAAATGCAGAGGCTCAGCTTTCAGGCTGTCCACGGCGGCGTTTGTCTCTCAAACTCAGCGTCTGGGAGGCCGCATAACCATGGCCTCGCAATATCTTGGCAATAGCCTCTTGGGGCGATCATCACACACCCTCGTGACTCCCAGCTACCTCCCCTCTGCCAATGAGCACACATTAGGCGAAAATAGACGCCTGGTATTGCCCGCAAGGTGTTTGCCCAACATACTATTTATAAGCACATCGTCGAGCCGAAGCAATCTTTGTGCGTAGTAGCATCTGCACTTTCAGCTGGTCGTTGCCGACCGGAGAGGACGAGGCTCACCACCCCGGCAATGGCACGCACGCCTTGATCCACACGAAGACGTGCTGGTCAAGAGATTCCTTCGCAAGTAAGTGTGTAAATGTAGATCGATGGTGCGGAAGTCCTCAAGAATTAGTCGGCTCACTGCAGAATGAACGTTGGCGTTAGGGTCGTTATGACTTGCCCGGCGACCATTCCCTTCTCTCGTTTTCAGCTCATGAGTTGGGGTGGCGGGGCAGGGTAGACCCCGCCGTAGGGCTTCACGTGTGCCTAACGCGACGGCCATGGCAGCTGACAAAGGTCAACATACACTTTTGTTACTACGGGACAGAAGGGCAGCTTTTCCGGGTCGAATAGAGCGGTTCAGGGGGTAATAAGGAGGAAATTCAATAAAACGCTGCCAATGTACAAATCTGGATGTGTTTACATCTTCTCAATCACGAACTGCAATGCCATTTGGGGGCCAAGTATCGGAATCCCCAGACCCTTCGTCCAGCTCATCTGTTAGAGACGAGTCCTCACTTCCCAACTGCGTCACTCCGACGGGCCTGCTGCGAAGCCATCGAACAATTATTTCGCCATCTTGAGGAAACTCCTTTGTGTGCATATTGAGCAGTCGCGAGACTCTCAGAACGATGTGGCCATCCGTCCAATGCGCCTGGATGATTCGGGCCCAGAAGCGGGCATGGTAGCTGATGACCAAGACCTTGAGAAAACCATCAGATTAGTTGCGCTCGCGTGAAAAATATATGCCATTAGGATTACTCACCGGAAAGACTCTATGTCGAGGCCACGCTCCTCTGCCGTTGAACTGCGCCTTGAGAAGACTTGTGATTGTCATGAGTTCGCTCCGTAGGAGATGGCCTTTCCTGGGCACAGCACTGTCGATAACTGTGCCGATGGCGTGTGGTATGGTCGGGTCGGGCCTCCACGAAGAGAGATCCGGTCCTCGATACATGCGAAACCTGTCGGCTTCGAATGTATGTATCACGTATTGTCCACTCGGGGTTTTCCACGCTCGATCAATGCCGGGCATTCGAAACAGCTTGCCGTCAAAAGCGCTAGTAGAGAGACGAGTTAGTGTCTTGTGGGTTAATGTTTGACGATTCGCGTTACGTACCCGTGACAAGTCCACTCAATATCCGACCTCGCAACCATATTTACCAAGTCGGCGTTGCCCTGGGCGTCTCGGAAGCATTCGTCGCAGTAGTTCCGAGCATCACCGTACTGAGATTTTGTTTTCGAAGGCGGATTTAGTGGCCTAAGTCTACCCCACATGTCCAGATCTCGCGTTTCGGTCTCTTGTATTTGGGTGATTGCCTCGTCAAGAGGACAGGGGACGAAGAATCGTGAGTCGAAATCGAGAGGGGCTTCGTCGTCGACGTCGAGGGGGGCGCTGCGCCGGAAGCCCAAGGCCTCACACTCAGCTTCATCAAGCGAGATCCTGGTGTAGCGATCTTTAAGGTCCCAGTAGAGCTCGCATAGTTGGAGAAATCGCGGCTTACGCCAGGCGCGTTCGGGGTCGGGTTCGTTGTGGCATGGCTCCCGGGAGCTTCTCGATGCTGGAGTTGCGGAAGGCATATTCGTGTGTGCGGAGCAAGTAAAGGTATTCAATGGTGGCGATGTCTGAGTTGTGGAAGCAAAGGCGGTTGGTTGATTGTGGCACACGGAGGAGGACCCTTTATTCTTGTCTTTTGTTATGGGCTGCGAGTAAATATCAAAGCAGTCGTTGCCCCGGTGATGAGATATCGCGTGCGGGAGGTACGTACCCGTTGGTGGGATGCGGGGTCCATGGCAGTACCTAACCAATCAAGAGGCGACGTGGGGGAACCATCCAACCAACAGGCGCGGAGTACTCGGTACGTCATAGAATAACAATAACAATCAAACACCCCGACAACGTTCCTTCCTGATACCACAATAGAGCATCTTTATTTCCATTCATCTCAGACTTCGCCGCCATACTTTCCCTTACTTCACGGGCATACACGAATATGCCAAGTAGAACTCGCTCGGAGCGGAGGTACTTCATACGGACAAATATTGTGTAAACAAGTGGTTTCCCACTCAGACGGTCTTGACCGGGTTTAAATTAAAATGGATACGCTGACAGGGTGGTTCAGGTCTGCCATCCCGTGCGGATAAGCAAAGCTGGAGCCTCTAGGCCTCTCTCTCTCACTTACACACACACACACACACACAACCCCCCCCCCCCCCCCCCCCCCCCCCCCCCCCCCCCCCNNGGCGGCCCCTTCGGGGGGACGCCTGCGGCGGGCTCCTCGCCTTCGGCTCGATTCGCGGGCTCGAGTCTGACCCTGACTGTTGCCGTTGACTGCAGCAGTTGCTGCTGACTGCGGCTGCTCCCGTGACTGCTCCCGTGACTGCTGCTGTGACTGCTGCGGATAGCTTCGGTTTTCATGGAGGGATTTGAGGAATCCCCCCTCCGCGGGGGGGGCGGGCCTGCAGCCGGCTTCCCTCCGGGGGCCCTCCGGGGGCGCCTGGAGCGGGCTTCTTCTGCCTGCAGTGTAGAGGGCTTCTTGTGCCTGCGGTGTAGAGGGCTTCTTGTGCCTGCGGTGTGGAGTGTAACGGTCCGGTTTAATTCCTAACGTGGAAACCTAGAAAGAGATCATTCTGGGTTTTATTAGCAGAAAGGTTAGGGCATTAAAGGTAATTAAGTAATAAGAGAGTAAATAAATATTATATTATTTAATAATTAATTATTAAAAGTATTAAAAATAATTAAGGATAAATAATAATAAATCTTTTAAGTAATTAATATAAAGTAATTATATTAAAAGCTAAAATAGCTTAAGGGCTTTTTTTTATTTATTAATAATAAATATTTTAAATAATATTTATAATATTAAAATTTATTAAAGGTTATTAAGTAATTTAATATAAACCCTTTTTATAATTTATTTAAATTTATAAAATAAATTAAAATAAATTTTTCCTAATTAATAAAAAATATAAATAGAGATATATAATATATATTAGTCTTAATTATTATGGCTTATATTAGGACTAATATATATTATATGCCCCTATTTATATTTTTTATTAATTATAAAAGGTTTATTTTAGTTTATTTTATAAATCTAAATAAATTAGGAAGAGGGTTTATATTAGATTACCTAATAATCCCTAATAAACCTTAATATTATAAATATTATTTAAAATATTTATTATTAATAAATAAGAAGAAGCCCTTAAGCTACTTTAGCTTTTAATATAATTGCTTTATATTAATTACCTAAAAAGACTATTATTAATTACTTTTAGCACTTTTAATAATTAATTATTAAGTAATATAATATTTATTTACTCTTTTATTATTTAATTGCCTTTAATGCTCTAACCTTTTTATTAATAAAACCTAAAATACTCTCTTTTTAAGTTTTTATATTAGGAATTAAATTAGATTATTATATATTAAAAGCTCTTATTTAAAAGGTTATTATATTAACTTTAAGTAATATTTTATTATTATAAATATATTTAGAACTTAATTTATTAATACTTTAAGCTTTATATTAAATAATGCACCTCTTATATATAATATTCCCCTAATTAATATAAAGGTCGCTATTAAAATCTAATAATTATAAGTAATAGTCTAAAAACTATATGCCTAATTGCAGGCTTAGAACCCTATTTAAGCTTATAAGATAAAATATAACCCTAATAAAGTAATTAAACCCCCCTAATTAGAACTATTTAATAGAAACTTTAAAGATATAATGCCTTTTATTATATACCTTAAGATATACTTTTAATAATTCTTATATAAGCTTATTTTAATTAAAGGAAGGGTTATATATACCTATAATTATATAAAAGGCACTATAGCTATATAGTTTAAGCCTATTATAAGGGACTACCTTAAATATAATAATAAAATTATATAAAATTAAGAGATTATTAATATCTTTTTAGAATAGAATAATTTTAAAATTGCATTTAAGGATATATTTAGAATAATTAATAAAGAATAATATATAGCTATTAATATATATAAGATTAAATAAATTAGATTTATTACTATTTATACTATTGCCTTTCGCTAAATTATAATAAAGCTTAAATAAAATAATAATATATTTATTAAGATCTTCTATAAAGGACTAAAGGAAGAAATTAAGAATAAGATCTTTAAAGCTAAATAACCTAATACCTTTACTAAATATATTACTATAGCTATTAAGATTAATAAATAATAATATAAATATAAAAAGGAGAAATCCTAAAAATGCTAAATTAAATATAAAACCCCTTATAACCCCTATTATCCGAATTAATACTAGAGAGGTAAGGGAAAGAATTAAGAATAATAAAATAGCAATATTTCTATAGGGATATATATAAGTCTAATAGAAATTAGAGTAATTTAATAAGATTTCTTATAAATTACTTATTAGGACTGTAATAAAAAGGGATATATTAAATATAAATGCTAAAACCCTAATAAAACTAATAGAAAGTTTAAACCTATACCTACTAAATAAGCCCTTAAAGCTATTATATGCAGATAGAGAGGACCTTAATTAGCAATTAAACTAATTATAAAAAATAAAATTAAATATAAATTACTTTATTAAATAACTTATTATAATAATGCCTATTTTATATATAAAAATAATAAGAATAATAGCTATTACTTTAATAAGCCTTAAAATAATAATAAATATATAATTATAATAGTATAATAAAAATATAATAAAATAGGAACCCTTAAGGGACTAATCTAGCTTAATAGCTAAGCGCTTTATAAAGATTATAATAAAGCCTAGCTAAATAATTACTCTATATTTTAATAGATCTATATTTAATAAGCTATTTAAAAAGATATTACTAAATACCTTACTTAAAGATCTATCCCTAAAGGACTCTTTATAACCCTAAAACTAGGCAATAAGATATTTACTATAATTATATAATTTAATAATAAATAGGAATTTAATTCTATCTTAAGTAATAAAGCGCCTAATAATATTTAATAAGAAACTAAATAATAGTAAAATAATATTATAAATATTTATTAATAAGAATGCATTATTATATAGGAAATAGTAAACCTTAGCCCTATAAATAAAGAACTAATTAACCTAATTAAGAGATAATAAGTAGCATTTAGAGCTAATAATAGGGCACTATTTTTAATAATTAGAGACTATAAATAAGCTAGAGAATTAAAACTAATAGTTTAATATTAGTATATCTTTCTAGAAGAGCCTAAAGATATTTAAAAAGATAATATAATAAATAATAAAGCACTTTTAAACTTTAAATTATATAATAGTAATACCTTTTAAAACCTAATCTATTAAATAATATAGAAAGGATAGGACCTTAATATAAAAGACTTCTATATATATAGAATTATATAAGAAGAAGTATATTATAAAGAAGCACTTATATTATATTCTAATAATATGCCTATTTTTTTAATAATGCATTTAGATTATTATACTATTTTATAGATCTTATATTTTAATTATAATTATATAATATATCTTATTAGTAAAATTATAAATAATTATTATTTAGAATATTTAGGAAATTATACTTTAAAATAATAATATTATATTAATAACTTAATAACCTAATAAAATATCTAGAGATTGCAATACCTAAAGGTTAATATCCTTATATAATATAATAAACTATTCCCCTAAAAATATATAGATAATATAAATAATATACTTAATTATAAATTCCTAAAATGCAAGTAGCATAAATAAGAAAAGATTGCTAATTAGTACTAATAAAATATATAATAACCTATATAATTATAAATAGTCTGCCCCCTATAAATAATAAAAGCTATAAAGATTATAAAATAATTATAATAAGCTAGTAAATTAATAAAAAAATAATAAATACTATTTATAGAAGAGCTATAGGACTAGTAAGAGCTAGAGAAAGTTATAAAACCTCTATAAAGAGCTCTAAATATAATATAAAGCCTAAATATACTAAAATAATAAATAATACTATAAATATAAATTAAGGGCAAATAATTTACTACTTAAATAAATAATAAAATTAAAATAAATATTATTAACCCCTAAGTTATTAATTATCTCTAATTATTATAAAAAGATAAAAATAGATTATATTTAATTTATAATATTAAAGGAAACTAACTTTAATATAAAAATAGATTAATTACCTATAAGATTAATTACCTTAAAGTATTTATTAAAGAATAAAATTAAAGTATTTATTTTAATATTATACCTCTCTATATATATAACCTAATCCTAAATTATTTATAGCTATATTATTATAATCCCCTTATTAGCTAGTATATTAGCTAGATATAAACCTTTTAAGGTAATGCAGCTAGTAATACTAACTATAATTTACTATATAATATAAGATCTTAACCTTTTACTAAAAAGGATAGAAAAGATAGGTAAAGCTAATATAAAAATATTCCCTAATTTACTAAAGAATTAATACCTCTAAAAGGAACTAAATACTAATATAAAAAGGGCTAAATATAATAAATGCAATAAATAATTATACTCCTTAAATAATAATTTATATACCTAAATAATAATCTTAAATAAAAAGCACCTTATAATAATAATAAATTATAAAATATACTAATATAATATTAAATCTATAAGAAACTATTTACTAAAGAAATAAAAATAGATTTATTACTATATATAGATTAAGACTATAAGATATAGCTTAAAGATAGAACCTTAATTAAATTCTATAAGATTTATAACCTTAATAAAATATAATTATATAAGCTTAAGACTTACCTTAAAGATATATTAAGGAAAGGATATATTAAGATATTAAAATTATTTATAAGCTATTTAATTATATTTATTCCTAAAAAGAATAGTAAATTTTAACTTATTATAAATTATTATATACTTAATAATATAATAATTAAGGATTAAATACTATTACCTTTAATTAATAAATTAAAGGACTAATTTTATAGGATAAAATACTTTATTGCACTTAATCTAAAGGGAGCTTATAACCTTATCTATATTAAGGAAGAATATAAATAAATAATTACCTTTAGAATAAAATATAGACTTTTTAAATATCTTATTATACCCTTTAGACTTATTAATATACTAGCTATATTTTAATAGATAATTAATAATATATTATATAAGCACTTTAATATATTTATAATATACTATCTAAATAATATCTTTATCTTCTCTAAAATAAAATAAGAATATATAAAATATATTTATATAATATTATAAGCCCTTTAAAATGCAAACTTATTAATTAAATTAAAAAAAAGTTATTTTTATGCCTTAAAAGTAGAATTTTTAGGATATATTATCTCTTATAATAAGATTAAAATAGACCTAAAGAAGATTTAGGCAATTAAGGATTAATTAATACTAATTACTATTAAGAAAATATAAGCATTTTTTAGATTTATTAATTATTATTAATAATTTCTTAAGAATTTTAATAAGATTATTATATTATTTTTAGAAATTATATATAAAAATTATAAATTTCTTTAGCTATTTAATATCTAGAAAGCCTTTAAATATATTAAGGACTTTATCCTTAATAAACTAATATTTAAGATATTTAACCCTAAATAACCTATTAAATTTAAAATAAATACTTTAGATTTTACCTTTAGTATTTAGATTAGATAGTATAATAATAAAGGACTCTTATACCCTATTACATTCTATTCTTATAAGATATATAAAGTAGAACTTAATTACTTAATCTATAATAAAGAGTTCCTAGCTATTATTAATACCTTTAAGGAATTTTAATATTACCTTTTAGGAAGCTATTATTAGGTTATAATTTATATAGACTATAAGAATATCTTATACTTTACTATAACCTAAGAATTAAATAGATAATAATTTAAATATATTAAATACCTTTTTAAATTTAATTATATTATTAAATATAAAAAAGGCTCTAAGAATAGATAAGTTAATACTATTAGTTAAAGAATTAATTTTAATATTAAGAAGGTAAAGATTAAAAAATAATCTTTATATTTAATTCCTAAAGAGTATTTTAAGTAGAAATATATTGCAGCTACCTAAAAGTAGCTATTTATGCGCTTATAATTAGATAATAATAGGCAAATTATTATAGCTATTTAGACTTATAAAATAGATTAAATTATAAAATACCTATTCTTAATATAATTAAATTAGGATAAAATATATAGCTATTAAGTAAAATAGGGAAATCCATTATTATAATAAATCCTAAAATATAATTAGAAATAATCTAAATTTAAGGATATTAATAAATAGTATATATTTAAGGAGCTATATAAATAATTTATATGCAAAATCTATAAATACCTGCTTTATAGATATTAAGGAATTAATAAAACCTTTAAATAAGTTAAAATAATATTTACTTTTCCTAAAGTTAAGTAAATAATTAGGAGGATTCTTAAATAATGCCTTATTTGCAAAAAAACTAAGGCTTAATGCTATAAGCTATATAAATACCTATAACCCTAATTAATTGCAAAATAACTATAGGACTTAATTACTATAAACTTTATTATAAAACTACCCCTATTATTAGATTCTATAATAAATATAGCCTATAATAGCATTCTAATTATTATTAATAGATTTATTAAATTTTCCTATTTTATTTTATATTAAAAAGTAATTAATATAGAAGAATTTTCCTATATCTTTTTATAAAATATTATTAATATATATAGACTATTATTTAAGATTATTTTAAATAGAGGACCACCCTTTTTCTTAAAATTCTAATAAAGCCTTATAATAAGGATCGGACTAAACTATAAACTAAGCACTATATAAAGACCTTAAATTAATAGATAGATAGAGCAAATAAATTAGATTATTAAAACCTACTTTCACTATTATATTAACTATCTTTAGGATAATTAGGTTAAAAAGCTACTTATTATATAACTAGCTTATAATATTGCAACTAATAAAAGCATAAAAATCATACCTAGCTATATAAACTTTAGATTTACCCTTAATGCCTATAGAGAATTATAAAATAGACTTATTATACCTATAGCTATATTTATATTAAACTAGCTTAAGAATTTATATAAAGAGCTATATATTAAACTTTCTTTTATATAGAATTAATATAAATAATATTATAATTAAAAGAGATTAAAAGAATTAATCTTCTTAAAAGGAGATATAATACTCCTTATAATAAAGAATATTAATATAATATAACCTAATAAAAAGCTCGATTTTAAGTATATTAGCCCCTATAAAATCCTTAAAAAGATTTCAAAAAATAACTATAAATTAGACTTACCCCTAAAGATTAAGATCTATTTAATCTTTTATATTTCCTTATTTAAATTAATAAAAAGTACTATTATAATTAGAATTAATAAAAATTAAAATACTAAAGTTAAAGCCCTTAAGGAATATAAAGTAAAAAGAATCCTTAATATAAGAAAGAGAGATAATTCTATTAAATATTTAATTAAATAGAAAAACTATAAAAATAATAAAAATATATAAAAATTATTAAAATATCTTATTTATATATAATATCTCCTAAAGAATTTCTATTAATAGTAATACGATTAAAGGTAGGAATATTAAAACCCTTTAAGGAACTTTAATTAATAATGCTTATAGTACTTAGGGACTATATAGCCCTAATAGACTACTACTTATCTAGAAGAGCCTCCACTTAAGAATAAATACTATCCTCCTTATCTAGCTTAATTATCCCTTAAATAAATAAATTACTACTATAAGACCTTAGCAGCTTGCGCTGCTTATATAACCGGTTCAACTTAGAAAGAACCTCTTGCAGCTTTACCTTAGCTCTCTTAATATTAGATTCTACCTTTTTCTATTAAATAATATTTTGCAAAACTATAAAATTAAAAAGGAAAGGGATAAAAAGAAGAGGAAGGAAACTTATAAAAAGCACTAATACTATTACTATTGCAAGAATAGCTGCATTTAATATATGCCTAATAGTAAAATAATTTCTTAGCTATTTAATATACCTATTTATTCTTAAAGTAATATAAATAAAGTATAATATTAATACCCTTAAAATTAATATATATAATAAGATTAAAATGCTTAAATTTAGATTTAAAAATGCAATTTAATATAATAATTAATAAAATATAATATACAATAATTAAAAAAATAAATTTAATTAATAATAAAAGAATTAAAAAAATAAATTTAATTAATAATAAAAGAATTAAAAAAATAAATTTAATTAATAATAAAAGAATTAAATAAAACTAACTTTTAAGGCCTTAAGAATAAGACTAATAAAGGGGAGATATTATATTATAGCCTATATTAGGACTAATATATATTATATACCCTTACCTATACTTTTTACTAATTATAAAAAATATATTTTAATTTATTTTATAAATTTAAATAAATTAAAAAGAGGGTTTATACTAGATTACCTAATAATCCCTAATAAACCCTAATACTATAAATACTATTTAAGATATTTATTACTAATAAATAGGAGGAAGCCCCTAAACTACCTTAGCTTTTAATATAACTACTTTATACTAATTACCTAAAAAGATTGCTATTAATTACCTTTAGCACTCCTAATAATTAACTATTAAGCAATATAATATTTATTTACTCTCTTATTGCTTAATTGCCTTTAATGCTCTAATCTCTCCACTAATAAAACCCAAAATGCTCTCTTTCTAGGTTTCTATATTAGGAATTAAACTAGATTGTTATATTAATATAGGCTATAATATAATATTTTCTCTTTATTAATTTTATTCTTAAGGCCTTAAAAGTTAATTTTATTTAATTTCTTTATAATTTATTAAATTTATTTCTTTAATTATTTTATATTATATATTATTAATTATTATATTAAATTATATATTTAAATCTAAATTTAAGTATTTTAATCTTATTATATATATTAATTTTAAGGGTATTAATATCATATTTTATTTATATTATTTTAAGAATAAGTAAGTATATTAAATAATTAAGAAATTATTTTATTATAGGGTATATATTAAGTATAGTTATTCTTATAATAATAATAATATTAGGGCTATTTATAAGTTATTTCTATTTAGTTTTCTTTATTTTTTTAATTTTTCTTAATTTTATAAAATATTATTTAATAGAAAAAGGTAGAGTTTAATATTAAAAGGGTAGAGGTAAAGTTATAAGAGGTTCTATCTAAATTAAATTATTTATATAAATAGTATAAGCTATTAAAGTCTTAAAGTAATATTTTATTTGCTTATAGAATAATTAAATTAAATAAGGAGGATAGTATATATACCTAAAAGGAGGCCCTCCTAGCTAAATAGCAGTCTATTAGGATTATATAGTCCTTAAGTACTATAAGTATTATTAATTAGAATTCTTTAAAAGGTTTTAACTTTTTTATAATTAATTCTATTATTCTTAATAGAATTTCTTTAAGAGGCACTATATATAAGTAAGGTATTTTAATAATTCCTATATATTTTTATTATTTTTATAGTCTTTCTACTTAATTAGGTATTTAATAAAGCTATTTTTTTTTTCTTATATTAAGGATTTTTTTTATTTTATATTCCTTAAGGGCTTTAATTTTAATATTTTAATTTTTATTAATTCTAACTATAATAGTGCCTTCTATTAATTTAAATAAGAAAATATAAAAAATTAAATAGATCCTAACTTTTAGGAGTAGGTCTTATAACAGTCCGGTTTAATTCCCAATATAGAAACCTAGAAAGGGTCATTCTAGGTTTTATTAGCAGAAAGGTTAGGGCATTAAAGGCAATTAAGTAATAAGAGGGTAAATAAATATTATATTACTTAATAGTTAATTACTAAGAGTACTAAAAATAACTAAAATAGGCAGTTTATAGGTCTCTTAAGTAATTAATATAAAGCAGTTATATTAAAAGCTAAAGTAATATAAGGGCTTCCTCCTATTTACTAATAATAAATATATTTATATAGAGCATGCCTTATAATAGCTTATAATTAAATAAAGGTAGCTTATATTATAAGTCAGGCAGCTTACCTTATAAGTCAGGCAGCTTACCTTATAAATCAGGATGGCTTATAGTAAGTTAGTTTTAATATAAGAGTAAATTAACATTTAATTAGATATAATTTATAGGGAGGGTATCCTTAGTATGTGACTCTACGGTTATTATTACGGCTTGTAATATAATATCCCTCCTCTATAGGTCTTATCCCTAAGGCTATATTTATAACCTCACATATTTTATTAGTAATTAATCAATTTAATTCCTTTAAACCCTTCTTCTTCTATTTGCTAATAGGATATTAAAGTCTAAAGCTACTTATAATTAAAAAGTATAAGCAATTCTTATTAAATAGATTAGTTTTATTATTATATTATATAGTTATTATTACTTTAGGCAGCTAAAGTATTAATCTAAGGAGGGCTATAAGTATTATATTTAGTATATATATTATAGGCGCAAATATAATAGAAAAGGTATTACCTTTCTTAATAGTTCTATTCTTCTAATTTATTTTCTTTTATTAGGTAGGTGCTATTATATTATAGCTAATAAATTTACTTCTAAGAAGCACTATCTAGAAGAGGCAGAAGAAGTTACTAAATTAGAATTTCTTAAATTATAGTATTAAGTTAATAAGCATCTAGCCCAGCTAATGCAACTTTATTATTAAAAGCATCTTTTATAGGAGAAGGGGGAGGAGATGCTTTATTAAAATATAGAATTATTAAATAAGCTAGAGGTCCTAGAGAATATAGAGTCTTTTGCTATAATTAAAGCTTAAATAGCTAGCGCAATAGATATTATTAATTAGAGTGGCATTAATCTTAAAGATTTTATCCTTCCTTCTATTTTTATTAATAGAAATCCTTTAGGAGGCACTATATATAAGTAAGGTACTTTAGTAATTCCTATATATTTTTATTATTTTTATAGCCTTTCTATTTAATTAGGTATTTAATAAAGCTATTTTCTTTTCTTATATTAAGGATTTTTTCTACTTTATATTTCTTAAGGGCTTTAACTTTAGTATCTTAATCTTTACTAATTCTAGCTATAATAGTGCCTTTTATCGATTTAAATAAGGAAATATAGAAGATTAAATAGATCCTAACCTTTAGGGGTAGGTCTAATTTATAATTATTTTTTAAGATTTTTTTAAGGATCTTATAGGGGCTAATATACTTAAAATTAAGCTTTTTATTAGGTTACTTTATATTAATATTCTTTATTATAAGGAGTATTATATCTCCCTTTAAGAAGGTTAATTCCTTTAACCTTTTTTAGTTATAATATTATTTATGCTAGTTCTATATAAAAGAAAGTTTAATATATAGCTCTTTATGCAAATTCTTAAGCTAGTCTAATGCAAGTATGGCTGCTAGTGCGATAAGTCTATTCTATAATTTTCTATAGGTATTAGGGGTGAATCTAAAGTTTATATAGTTAAGTATAGTTTTTATGCTTTTATTAATTGCAATATTATAAGCTAGCTATATAGTAAGTAGCTTTTTAACCTAATTATCCTAAAGATAATTAATATAGCAGTAAAGGTAGGTTTTAATAATCTAGTTTATTTACTCTATTTATTTATTAACCTAAAGTCTTTATATAGTGCTTAATTTATAGTTTAGTCTAATCCTTATTATAAGGCATTATTAGAATTTCGAGAAAAAGGGTAATCTTCTATTTAAGATAATCTTAAATAATAGGCTATATATACTAATAATATTTTATAGGAAGATATAGGAAAATTCTTTTGCATTAATTACTTTTTAATATAGAATAAAATAGGAAAATTTAATAAGTCTATTAATAATAATTAGAATGCTATTATAGGCTATATTTATTATAGGGTCTAATAATAAGGGTAGTTTTATAATAAAGTCTATAGTAATTAAGTCCTATAGTTATATAGTAATTAATTAGGGTTATAAGTGTCTATATAGCTTATAGCATTATGCCTTAGTTTTTTTGCAAATAAGGTATTATTTAAGAATCCTCCTGACTATTTACTTAATTCTAGGAAAAATAAATATTATTTTAATTTATTTAAGGGTTTTATTAATTCCTTAGTATCTATAGAGTGGGTATTTATAGATTTTGCATATAAGCTATTTATATAGCTCCTCTAGTATATACTATTTATTAGTATTTTTGAATTTAAGTTACTTTTAATTATATTTTAGGATTTATTATAATAATAGATTTTCCTATTCTATTGCAAAAATTATTATATTCTATATAATCGTAAAATACTACTTTAGGCACTTAAGGTATTAATTAATAATATCTTAAATAATCTTATTAATTTTATAAAAATTATAATTTTATTATATATTTTATATTATTATTTACTAATTCCTATTATATAGCAGGGAGTTATAGATATTAATTGCGATTTATTATTATACTGCTAGGGGTATATAGATTTAGGGGCCTATTATAAGGTATCTATTCTTTCCTAGGGTTAGATTATTAATTATATAGTCTATTCTAATCCATTCTTAATAATATTGCTTAATAAATTTAAAATATTAGGGGTTTAATAATAATTTCTAGGTAATAGTAATATATTTCTATTTAAAGTATCCTTTAGGGGTAAAATATAAGAATTACTTTTTAATCTTTACCTTCCTAATATTAAAATTAATTCTTTAATTAATAGCATTAGCTTATCTATTCTTAAAGCTTTTTTTATACTTAATAATATAATTAAATTTAGAGAGATATTTAATATATTTAAGTTATTATCTGCTTAATTCTTAGGTTATAGTGAAATATAAGATATTTTTATAGTCTATATAGATTATAATTTAGTAGTAGCTTCTTAAGAGGTAGTATTAAAACTCCTTAAAAGTATTAATAATAGCTAGGAACTCTTTATTATAGATTGGGTAGTTAAGTTTTATTTTATATATCTTATAGGAGTAGAATATAATAGGGTATAAGAGTCCTTTATTATTGCATTATCCAATCTAGGCACTAAAGGTAAAATCTAAGGCATCTATTTTAAATTTAATTAGTTATTTAGGGTTAAATATCTTAAGTATAGATTCACTAAGGATAAGGTCCTTAATATATTTAAAGGCTTTCTAAATATTAAATAGCTAAAGAAATTTATAATCTTTATATATAAATTCTAAAAGTAATACAATAATTTTACTAAAGTTCTTAAGAAATTATTAATAATAATTAGTAAATCTAAGAAATATTTATACTTTTTTAATAATAATTAATATTAGCCAGTCCTTAACTACTTAAATCTTCTTTAAGTCTATTTTAATCTTATTATAGGAAATAATATATTTTAAAAATTCCACTTTTAAGGCATAAAAATGATTTTTCTTAGGTTTAATTAATAGGTTTATATTTTAAAGGGCTTATAATATTATATAGATATATTCTATATATTCTTATTCTATTTTAAAGAAGATAAAGATATTATTAAGGTAATATATTATAAATATATTAAAATGCTTATATAGTATATTATTAATTATTTACTAGAATATAATTAGTATATTAATAAGTCTAAAGGGTATAATAAGGTATTTAAAAAGTCTATATTTTATTCTAAAGGCAGTTATTTATTTATATTCTTTTTTAATGCAGATTAAATTATAAGCTCCTTTTAGATTAAGTGCAATAAAGTATTTTATCCTATAGAATTAATCCTTTAATTTACTAATTAGAGGTAATAATATTTAATCCTTAATTATTATATTATTAAATATATAATAATCTATAATAAGCTAGAGTTTACTATTCTTTTTAGGAATAAATATAATTAAGTAGCTTATAGATAATTTTAATATCCTAATATATCCTTTCCTTAATATATTTTTAAAATAAGTCTTAAGCTTATATAATTATACTTTATTAAGGTTATAAATCTTATAGAATTTAATTATAATTCTATCCTTAAGCTATATTTTATAGTCCTAATTTATATATAGTAATAGACCTATTTCTATTTTTTTAGTAAATAGTTATTTATAGATTTAGTATTATATTAGTATATTCTATAGTCTATTATTATTATTAAGTGCTTTTTATTTAAGGTTATTATTTATATATATAAATTATTATTTAAAGAGTATAATTATTTATTATATTTATTATATTTAGCCCTTTTTATATTAGTATTTAGTTCCTTTTAGAGGTATTAATTCCTTAGTAAATTAGGGAGTATTTTTATATTAGCTCTGCCTATCTTCTCTGTCCTTTTTAGTAGAAAGTTAAGATCTCGTATTATATAGTGAATTATAGTTAGTATTGCTAGCTATATTACTTTAAAAGGCTTATACCTAGCTAGTATACTAGCTAATAAGGGGGTTATAATAATATAGCTATAAATAACCTAGAATTAGATTATATATATAGAGAGGTATAATATTAAAATATATGCCTTAATTCTATCCTTTAATAAATACCTTAAGATAATTAATTTTATAAGTAATTAATCTATTTTTATATTAGAATTACTTTCCTTTAATATTATAAATTAAATATAATTTATCCTTATCTTTTTATAATAATTAGAGATAATTAATAATTTAGGGGTTAATAATATTCATTTTAGCTCTACTATTTATCTAAATAGTAAACTATTTACCCTTAATTTATATTTATAGTATTATTTATTATTTTAGTATATTTAGGCTCTATATTGCACCTAGAGCTCTTTATAGAAGTTCTATAACTTCCTCTAGCTCTTGCTAGTCCTATAGCTTTTCTATAGGCAGCATTTATTATTTTTTATTAGTTTGCTAGCTTATTATAGCTATTTTGCAATTTTTATGGCTTTTGCTATTTATAGGGGGCAGACTATTTATAGTTATATAGGTTATTATATGCTTTATTAATACCAATTAGCAATCTTTTCTTATTTATATTATTTATATTCTAGGAATTTGCAATTATATATATTATTTATATTATTTATATATTTCTAAAGAAATAATTTATTATATTATATAAGGATATTAACCTTTAGGTATTATAGTCTCTAGATGCTTTATTAAATTACTAAATTATTAGTATAATACTATTATTTTAAAGTATAGCTTCCTAAACGTTCTAAGTAGTAGTTATTTATAGTCTTACTAATAAGGTATATTATGCAATTATAATTAAAATATAAAATCTATAAAATAGTGTAATAATTTAGGTATATTATTAAAAAAATAGGCATATTATCTAGGTATAATGCAGGCACTTCCTTATAATATACTTCTTCCTATATAATTCTATATATATAAAAGTCTTTTGCATTAAGGTCCTATCCTTTCTATATTGCCTAGTAGATTAGGTTCTAAGAGGTATTGCCTTTATATAAATTAAAGTCTAAAAGTACCTTATTATTTATAATATTATCTTTTTAAGTATTTCTTATTTCCTCTAGAAAGATATATTAATATTAAATATTTAGTCCTAATATTATAGCTTAATTATAGTCTCTAATTATTAAAAATAATGCCCTATTATTAGCTCTAAATATTACTTACTATTTCTTAATTAAATTAATTAATTCTTTATTTATAAGGCTAAGGTTTATTATTTTTTATATAATAGTGCATTCTTACTAATAAGCATTTATAGTATTATTTTACTATTACCTAATTTCTTATTAAATATTGCTAGGCGCTTTATTACTTAAGATAAAGTTAAATTCCTATTTATTATTAAGTTGCATAATTATAGTAAGTATCTTATTGCCTAGTTTTAGGGTTATAGAGAGTCCTTTAGGGATAGGTCTTTAGGTAAGGTATTTATAAGGGTTATATAACCAGGGTGAAATAGTATGTATAGAAGGTATATATTGGTATTATAAAAGACTTTAACTTGGCCAGTTATAGTCATAGCTAGCCGCATTGCCCCTTTATGCCTTTAGGGCCTAAAGCTCATACTAACTAAGCTGGGTTTACCTCGGCTTGCTATTGCTAGCAGCTTAGTGGGCCTTTATTATACTAGGCTCCTTATAATTATCCCCCCCTCTTAGAGGCTTAGTCCCTAAGCTATTATTGCCCTATTATAATAGCCTTAATTAGTTCCTTATTTTATAATTAGTTATTATGCACTTTATGCATTCCTTATAATATTATTATTATTATTATTATTATAATTATTTTAATTAATTAANNTTTATTTTTATTTTATTTATTATAATTATTCTAATTAATTAATTATATACTATTTATTTATAATTTATTTATTTAGTATTTATTATATTATATTTATTAATTTCCTATTTTACCTTAAAATTATATTTCTCTCCTTTATACTTTATATTTTTTCCCTTCCTTATATTTTATATTTCTCTCTATTATATATTTCTCCTCTCCTTATGCTATCTTATTCCTCTCTCTATACTACCTTATTCCTCCTTTCTATTACTGCATTATCTTTAATCTCTTGCTAGCCTACTATTCTATTTCCTCCCTTACTGCTTACTCTCTAACCTATTGCCCTGCCCTCTAATAGCTCTTTTGCGCATTTTAGCTATCCTTATAGCCTTTAATATTTCTAATCCTCCTTCTAGTTTTACTATTTCTAATCCTATATAGCTTAATTAAATAAGTATTTCCTGCTTTAAGTATATATATATAGCTTATTAAAGCCCTAATATTTTATATTATTAGTCTAATAAATTAGGTACTATTTGCGCTATTTATAAAAATATTAATTATAAGTATTTTAATATAAATTTACTAATTACTCTTTATATATTCTATTATTAATAGGCCTTTTAGATTCCTCTTAAGCTTATCCCTTTTATTTATTAATATTAGGTATTTATAAAGCTTATATTTTCTTATAAGGAGTATTTTAAATTAAATAAGATTAAGGCTTTTAGCTTATTAGCTGCTCCTTTATCCCTTAAGTATTAATAGCTCTAGCGGGCTATTAAGGCTATAGCCTCTACCTAGCAAGCCCTTACTAAATTCCTTACTAATCCTAATAGCATTATTACTATTTAGGCTATTAATTCTAGCAATTCCCCCGCCCTAATTATTAAGTAATTACTATAAGAGCTAGCTTTAATTTATTAGCTTACTATAATCTCTTTATAGCTATAAATATATTATTTAAGACTCTTTATAATGCCCTTACTAAATATTTACTAATAGTTCTAATATAACCTTATCCCTGCCTATATTTATAATAACCTTATTGCCCTTATAGCTATAATTAAGGCTATTTAGCCTTTTTATATTTATATTTATCCCCTAATTAATAATCTCCTCTTTTGCCTATAATAGCTTTATATTTATAAGGGGTATTCTGCCCTTAATATTAAAGAGAAGACTCTATCTTTATACCTTATTACTATTATTGCTAAGTATTTAATAGCTATTTATTATATTGCTAATATTCTTATACTATTTATAGCTTTTATTATTTTTAGGGCACTACTAAGCTATTATTATACTATCTATACTATCCCTACTAATATTACTATATCTCCTAGGGCCCTTATCCTAGCCTCTCCTTCTCTCTCTATCTCTTCTACTGCTAATAGCTCTGCGCCCTTTGCTCCTGCTTAGGATAAGTATAATACTATTCCCTTAAGTATGCATTTCTCCTGGTATATCTCTATCTATACTATTACCCCTAATATCAAGCTATTATTAGTTCCTTTCTAGCTTGCCTGCCCCTATTTACTAATGCCTATTCCTTATTTCTATAGTTTTATTCTCTTTTGCTACCTTATTATTAATAATAATAATAATAATAAATTAACTTTAAGTCTTATTATTAAGCCTTTACCCTTTAAATATTAATACTATTTATAATAGCATTTTATCCCCTTTTTTCTTTATTTTTTATTATTTTAATAGCTTTATACTATATTATTAATTATTTTATATAGCCCTTTATTTAATAGCCCTTTATTGCATTTAGCTTAATAATTCTTTATTACCCCCCTTAATTCTATTTAATTATTTTATTTTCTATATATCTTTTTAATTTACTTTTAATAGCTATTTAGCTTTTTTTATATATTTATTAAATATTCCTTTAATTCCTAAATATTATATTTTATTAGCTATTTTATTTATTTAATTAGGAAAAAGTATACCTTTTTATTTCCTTTATAGCTAATAATTTCCTTTATTTTCTATTTATTACTTTCCTCTTTTAATAGTAGGAGCTTATTCTCTATCTTACTCTATATTTAATAAGCACTCTTTTATAATTTAAATAGCCTAATTAGAAATATATTATATATTTATTTATATTGCTTAGGGAGGTATATTTAATATGCCTATATCTCTATTTATTTTGCCACTATAATAAAAATAAATTTAAGTATTAGCTTCTTATATTTAAAGTAAAAGTTCCTTATTAATAGGCTTATAATCTATTTAATTATAAATTCTTAGGGCTTATATTACTTATTATATCCCTATACCTACTTCTTTATTGCCTATTATTAGCATTTTTATGCCTTAATGCGCACTTACTAAAAGGTCTTAATATATTCTTATATTCCCTAGACCTTAATCTTTATCTCTTATAATATATATTCTACTATTTAAGGATAATAGCTATATAGTATATATATTAAGGATACCCTTATAGTCTAATAATAGCTATTATTATAGGCAAATATTGCCTCTAAAAGCTATATTACTTATTAATTTAATAAATTATTAATATATATTTATAAATACTTCTTTAATATTTAATAAAGGTACTCTATCTACCTATTTATTTATAGGTAATATATTATAAATAATTAATAATAAATTGCTCTTTCCTTTATAAGGTCTATCTAGAATTTATTAATAAAGAGCTTATCTTTATTACTTATAATCCCTTTTAGGCTATTAAACTTATATTCTATATATTTATATATTAATTATATTAATTATATTATATTTAGTATTTTCCTTATAGGGATAAATATTATATATTTTATTATATAATATATAATTATTAAGATTGCATTATATTCCTTATTATCTATTTATATACTATTTAATAACCTTATAATAAAATCTATATTAATTTCCTAAAATAGATATATTAATAATAATAATAAATTTAATTGCTTATATAGCTAGTGCCTTAATACCTATACCCCTTAATAATACTAATATTAGGATATATAATCCTTAACTTTTTAGCTAATCCCTTATTAATAGAACTTCCTTATAATTAATTCTACTATTTTCGCTATATTTATATATCTTATTTTAGGGTCTTTATAGTATTAATATAGGATTTCCCCTTAAAATGCCTATTACTTTAGGATTATTAGCCTATTTTTATAAAATAATATATTATTTTTATTATATTAATAATACTTAATTCTATTAATTATTCCTTATATTTTTATTAATTATTATTAATAGAATAAATTATTAGCCTATAATTTTTTAATTAATTCTTCTAATGCATATAATAATTAGGAGAGAAATACTATTTTGCCTTCTATAAGTGCCTTTATGATTTAGTATAGGATATATTACTTTAGATTAATAACCCTAACTCCCTGCAAGTTCCTGCAGCTTCCTTAAGTAGCTATCTTTCATAAAGCATTCTCTAATTACTTTATAGCATTCCTTGCGGCCCTTCTAGCGCATATAATAATTATTAAGGTCTATGCCTTCTATGCCTAATAATTAGGGGAGCTTAATTCCTTCTCTATCCCTTAAGGTTAGGACTTCCCCTATCCTTATCTCCCTTAAAGACTTGCTTATACTGCTTATATATATGCCCTTATAACCTTAGGTTTTCTAGATATTTTTAGGCTAATAATCTTCTATTAAATGCTCTATAATAGCTCCTTAACTAGCTAGAGTTTTTTTATTAATATAGAAAGTATATCTTTATAGCTCGCTTTTCCCTCTATATAGTCTAGTCTTCTAAATAGTCTATTTATAGGGTTCTATTTCTTTAGTTAGTACTTAATATTAAAATTAAATAGTATTAACCTATATACCTATTTAGCAAGCCTTCCCTAAAGGTCCTATATTAATGCATTTATTATGCTCTTTAGCGCTATATAGTCTATTAGGACTAAGAATTTCTTTAATAATCCTATTAAGTAATAGCTCTAATACTCTAGGCTCTTAATAATTATTAGTAGTTTATATTGCCTAGTATATTACCTTTACTCTATATTAGTAAGCTTTTGCGATTAATAAGTAATTAATTGCTATTAGTCCCCCTTAAGCTATAATAAGATACTTAATATTCCTTTGCTTAATATATCTATCTTAACCTATATAAATAATATAAGGTTTTAGTACTATAAGATTATAGTGGAGTAGAAAGCTCCCTTAAGTTCCTAAAATGCTTATTTTACTTTTTCTAGCTAATAGAAATCTCCTTTCTTTTTCCTATTTTTATTTCCTTTTAGTATTAATATTAATAATATAGTTCTATTAAAGTATTTAAAGATAAATTTATAATAAAAATTATAAAATCCTAGGAATATCTAAATATCCTTAAAGCTCTTAAGTGCTAGCTATTTTACAATTACTTATACTTTACTTTCCTTTATTTTTACTTTATTTTAAGTAATATAATAGCCTAGAAAATCCACTTCTTATTAATAGAATATATATTTTAATAGCTTTATATATAGCTAGAATTACCTTAATTATTATAGGACCTCCTTAAGGTCCTTTATATATTAGTCCTGCATTTTAGAGAAGATTATAATATTATCTAGATATGCAATATAGTAGATATTTAGTAGCCTGCTTAGCGCTTAGTAAATATATGCCTAGAATATAATAAGTGCATTTATTAGCTTAAATAGTATAATTATATATTTAAAATAGCTATAATGCATATAAAAAGCTATCTTTTATTTATCCTCTAGCTTAATATGGATATAATAATAAGTATTTTTAATATCTACCTTTAAGATTTATCTTACTCTTATTAATTAGTCTAATAGATCCCTAATTAGGGGCAGGGGGTATTTATTCTTAATTATAATTGCATTTAGTCTATAATAATCTATATATAATTATAATATTTTATCCTTTTTCAGTATAAAAAGCACTAAAGCTCCTATCTTGCTTATAGACTCTATAATATAATTACTTACTAGATTCTCTTATATATATTCTCTTAAGACCTCTACTTATTATTTATTTATAAGGTAAATAAGATTAAATAGTGGTTTCTTATTTAGTATTATCTTAATTATATATTCTACTCCTTTAAGTAATAGTGGTTCTTTTATTATATGCTTATTAAATATTTCCCGCTTTAATTCTAATTCTAATAATAATAATACCTTACTTTCTAATATTTCTTTATTTAAAATAACTATTAGCTGCTTATCTAGCGCTAATATATTATATATATAGAAAATATATACCCTTTTATTATTCTTTACTATCTTTTTTATAAATATCTCTAGTTCTGCAATTAAAATAGGTTTATAATACTATATATACCTCTATATATTAATTATAATTCCCTTCTTGCCTATTAAATTATTTAATAATAATAACTCCTTTATCCCTTTTAGGCATAAGGACTCTATAAATAGTTAGTAAAGTTTCCTTAAAAACCCCTAGAAATTAATAAGGAAAAAGGTTAGCTAGTATACTTTTCCTAGTTCCTATTTCTTCTTATTATAGCTTATTAGTATTAGAACCTTTATGCCCTCTACTAGCTTTAATCCTAATGCCTTTATTAGCCTTATACTAATAAAGTCTATTTATAATATTATATCTATATTTACTTATATTACCTATTTAATATGCCCTTATAGAGTAATTGCTCTCCCCTAAATAATTTATCCTATAGGTACTATCTCCTTATTTAGTGCATGCAATAAGGCAGCTTTTAGCGCGCTTATTTATTTTCTAATAAATTAATATCCTTATTTTTTGCATATATATAGTTTATATGCGCGGAAATTAGCTTCTATTACTTAGGCTTTTATTAATCTATTAATTATAATCTATACTCTATAGCCCTATAGCCTAGCTTCTTATATTTAAAATATATTATTTAGGGTTTATTGCTATAATGTGGACCGGTTAGTGGGCATATAGCCCTTACTAGGGGCTACTATCTCTATCCTATTAATCCTCCTATATTAGAGTTCTATAGTGCTATATTTAGCTAGTAATAGCCTTATCTTATTAGCCCTTATAGTAATTAGTAAGGAGACTTTCTTAATTAGTTTAGGGTAAGTCCTTCCTATTCTCTCTTCTAGCTATTATTCTATAAGCGCTTACTAGAAATAATCTAGATCCTTTATACCTTTATTACTATTATCTTAATATCCTTTAGCTCCTTTTTTTAGATTATTAATTCCCTTTAAAGCTCTTTATTTAGGCCTATATAGAAATTAAATATATATTTACTATTATTCTCTATATTTATTAATTTAAGCATTAAGTATAATGCGCTTTAGACCTAAAAATAGTCTATTAATAATTAGCTAGATTTCTATTGCAATCTCCTAATATCCTATTATAATTTCTTAATCCTAATCTCTAGATTAATATACTTTTAGTAAATAAAATTAAGGAATTCTGCCTATATAGCTTTCTATTTATTCTTATAGTTTTATTATTTTATTTATATTATATAATAGAATTTAATTATTACCTATTTAATATATTGCTTATTATTATAGCCTAGCTAGAGCTTATTCCCTATTTTAATTATTTAGATCTAATTATTTATTTTAACCTCTATAATATCCTCTATAAGGACCTTATAATTATATATTAGGGGCTTCTTATAAGTCCTTCTAGTTAGCTCTAGCTTTATTAAGTACTTAGCGAGTATATATATTAATTGCTCTTAATATTACTACTACCTCTATATTATTGCCTACTACTCTTAAAGCAGTCTAATTAATGCATTTATATTCTTATATTCTAATAGTATATATAATCCCTAATTATCCTATTAATTTAATATATTGCCTCCCCTATCCTATAAGTGCTTAGTAATTAGTTACTTTAAGCTTATTAATCGCTCCCCCTATATCTACTTCTAGTAGGTTAGGGTTACTCTATATAGGTTATCCCTTAAGCCTTTAGCTAATATTTAATTAATTATTACTATTAATATCTCTCCTTAGGCTCTATATTAGCCTTGCAGTGGGGTGGCTAGTCCTTAATTAGTTAATTGCATATTATTAGTATTATATAGGTAATTATTTTTAATAGCTTAATTCGCTTTTAGTTAGGTGGCCTCTATATATTTGCCCTATATTAATAGGCGCTTATTAGGTTTATTCCTATCTATTTAATTTGCATTAATTCCCTAATTAAATATAAAAATTAAAGAATTATAAAGATTATATAATTAAGGTAAAATAATATATATAAAAGGTATATATTAGTATTATAAAAGACTTCAATTTAGCCAGTTATAGTCATGGCTGGCCGCATTGCCCCTTTATGCCTCTAGGGCCTAGGGCTCGTGCTGACTAAGCCGGGTTTACTTCGGCTTGCCGTCGCTGGCCGCTCGGCGGGCCTTCGTTGTGCCGGGCTCCTTACAATTTTAATATTTATATTTAATATATTCTTTTTTATTATAATTTTAATTAATAATTTCTAAAATATTTTATTAAATATTATTTAATATTAT
>WMHX01000291.1:0-19029 GCA_013420875.1 Thelonectria rubi
TAAAATTAATAAAAAATCTAATAAAAGGAATTATAAATTCCTAAAAAAAATTATATTAAATATTTATAGACCTATAAAATTTATAGCCTTTAAAAACTACAAATATTTTATAACTTTCTTAAATAAAGGAATTAAATATCTAAAAATCTATAAATTAAAATATAAAAAAAATACTTTAAATAGCGTTAAAGATTATAAAGCTTTTATAAAAAATAATAATAAAAGAACTACTATAAAAGAATTATTTTCAAATAATGCTTTAGAATATAGATATTTTATAGCTAATTATTATAAAGAAAAAGGAATTTTATATAATTTTTTCCTCCTTATATTAAGGAACCTAATAGAGCAGCAAAAAGGATAAATAGAACTATTATAAATAATATAAGAATTATTCTTATAGTAGCTAATCTATTTAAATTTCTATAGGTAGAGGCTTTAGAAGCTATAGGATATATATATAATAGAACTCCTTACTCTTCTTTAGGGTTTTTAAGCCTTATAGAAAAGAAAAATAATATAATTTTAAATATAGAAATTTTAAAAGATATAAAAGTCTTTAGATCTATAATCTATTATAAAAATAAAGTCCCTATTTTTAAGTTAGATATTAAAGCTTATAAAGGAGTTATTATAGGATTTTTAGATAATTGCTATAAAATCTAGAATTATAAAAAGAAAATTATAATAATTTCTAGAGATATTATTATTTTAGAAAATATTTTTCTAAATAAAAAGCCTATAAATCCTATAATAAATAATAATAATAAAAAGGAGAATAATCTTAATAATTTAATTAAAAATAGGGATTTTTTAATTAAAATTCCTAAAAAGCCTTTTAAATACTATAAGGATTTTAAAGAAATTCCTTTTATTTATATATAAGGAGCCCGGCATAACAAAGGCCCGCTAAGCGGCCAGCAATAGCAAGCTAAGGTAAACCCGGCTTAATTAGCATAAGCCCTAGGCCCTAAAGGCATAAAGGGGCAATGCAGCCAGCCACAACTATAATTAGCTAAATTAAAGTCTTTTATAATACTAATATATACCTTTCTATATATATTATTTTACCCTAATTATATAACCCTTATAATTCTTTAACTTCTATACCTAATTAGGGAACTAGCGCAAATTAAATAAATAGGAATAAACCTAACAAGCGCCCGCTAATATAGAGCGAATATATAAAGGCCACCTAGCTAAAAGCAAATTAAGCTACTAAAAATAACTACTTGCATAATGCTAATAATATGCAATTAATTAATTAAGGACTAGCCACCCCACTATAGGGCTAATATAGAGCCTAAAAAGAGATATTAATAGTAGCAATTAATTAAATATTAGCTAAAAGCTTAAGGGACGACCTATATAAAATAACCCTAACCTACTAGGAGTAAATGCAAAAGGAGCAATTAATAAGCTTAGGGCAATTAGCTAATAAGCACTTATAGAATAGGGGAGGCAATATATTAAGCTAATAGGATAATTAGGGATTATATATACTATTAGAATATAAGAATATAGGCATGCTAGTTAGACTGCTTTAAGAGTAGCAGGCAATAATGCAGAGATAATAGCAATATTAAGAGCAATTAATATATATATTTGCTAAGCGCTTAGCGAAGCTAGAGCTAATTAGGAGGACTTATAAAAAGCCCCTAATATATAATTGTAAGGTCTTTATAGAGAATATTATAGAGATTAAAATAGATAATTAGATCTAAGTAATTAAAGTAGGGAATAAGCTCTAATTAGGCTATAATAATAAGCAATATATTAAATAAGTAATAATTAAGCTTTATTATATAATATAAATAAAATAGTAGAATTATAAGAATAAGCAAGAAGCTATATAAATAAAATTCCTTAATTTTATCTACTAGAAGTATATTAATCTAGAGATTAGGATTAGGAAGTTATAATAAGATATTAAGAGATTATAATAAAAGCCTGGCTAATTATTAATAGACTATTTTTAGGTCTAAAGTGTATTATACTTAATGCTTAAGTTAGTAAATATAAAGAATAATAATAAGCATGCATTTAATTTCTATATAGGCCTAAATAAGGAGCTTTAAAGGGAATTAATAATCTAAGAGAAGGAGCTAAAAAATACTAAAATAATAGCAATAAAGGTATAAAGGATCTAGGTTATTCCTAATAAATACTTATAGAATAATAGCTAGAAGAGAGAATAAAAAGGACTTACCCTAAATTAACCGAAAAAATCTCCCTACTAACTGCTATAAAGGCTAATAAAATAAGGCTACTATTAGCTAAATATAGCGCTATAAAACTCTAATATAGGAGGATTAATAGAATAGAGGTAATAGCCCCTAATAAGGGCTATATGCCTACTAATTGGTCCGCATTATAATAATAAACCCTAAATAATATACTTTAAGTATAGGAAGCTAGGCTATAGGGCTATAAAGTGCAAATTATAATTAATAAATTAATAAAAGCCTAAGCAATAAAAGCTAATTTCTATATATATAAACTATATATATATAAAAAATAAGAATATTAATTTATTAGAAAATAAATAGGCATATTAAAAGCCGCCTTACTATATATACTAAGCAAGAAGGCAATACCTATAGGATAAATCATCTAGGGGAGAGTAATTACTCTATAAGGGCATACTAAATAAATAATGCAAGTAGATATAAATATAATATTATAAGTAGACCTTATTAGTATAAGGTTAGTAAAGGCACTAAGATTAAAGCTAGTAGAAGGCATAAAGGTTCTAATACTAATAAGTTATAATAGGAAGGAATAGGAATTAGAGAAGGCATATTAATTAACCTTTTTCCTTATTAATTTCTAGGGGTTTTTAAGGAAACTTTATTAATTATTTATAAAGTCTTTATGCCTAAAAGGGGTAAGGGAGCTATTACTATTAAATAACTTAATAAGTAAGGAGGGAATTATAATTAATATATAAAAATATATATAGTATTATAAATTTATTTTAATTATAAAACTAGAGATATTTATAAGGGAGATAATAAAGAATAATAAAAAGGTATATATTTTCTATATATATAATATATTAGCACTAAATAAATAGCTAATAGCTACCCTAAATAAAAAAGTATTAGAAAATAAAGTATTATTATTATTAAAATTAGAATTAAAGTAGGAAATATTTAATAAGTATATAGTAAAGGAATTATTATTACTTAAAAGAGTAGAGTATGCAATTAAGATAATATTAGGCAAGAAACCACTATTTAGTCCTATTTACCTTATAAATAAGTAATAAATAAAGGTCCTAAAAGAATATATATAAGAGAACCTAATAAGTAGTTGCATTATAGAGTCTATAAGTAAGGCAAAAGCTCTAATATTTTTTATATTAAAAAAAGATAGAATATTATAATTATATATAGATTATTATAAATTAAATGCAATTATAATTAAGAATAGGTACCCCCTACCCCTAATTAGGGATCTATTAGACTAACTAGTAAGAGTAAGATAGATCTTAAAGGTAGATATTAAAAATGCTTACTATTATATCTATATTAAGCTAAAGGATAGATAGAAAATAGCTTTCTATATATATTATAGCTATTTTAAATATATAATTATACTATTTAGACTAATAAATATACCTACTATATTCTAGGCATATATTTACTAAGCATTAAGCAGGCTATTAAATATCTATTATATTATATACCTAGATAATATTATAATCTTCTTTAAAATGCAGGATTAATATATAAAAGACCTTAAGGAGGTCTTATAGCAATTAAGGCAATTCTAGCTATATATAAAGCTATTAAAATGCGCATTTTATTAGTAGGAGGTAGATTTTCTAGGCTATTATATTACCTAAAATAGGGTAAAGATAAAGGAGAGTAAGGTATAAGTAATTATAAAATAGCTAATACTTAAGAGCTTTAAGGATATCTAGATATTCCTAAAATTCTATAATTTCTATTATAAATTTATCTTTAAATACTTTAATAGAATTATACTATTAATATTAATACTAAAAGGGAGTAAAAATAGGAAAAAGAAAGGAGATTTTTATTAGCTAGAAGAGGTAAAATAAACATTTTAAGAACTTAAAGGAGCTTTCTATTCCACTATAATCTTATAGTACTAAAACCCTATATTATTTATATAGATTAAAATAAATATATTAAATAAAGGAGTATTAAGTATTTTATTATAGCTTAAAGGGGATTAATAGTAATTAATTACTTATTAATTATAAAAGCTTATTAATATAAAGTAGAAATAGTATATTAAGCAATATAAACTACTAATAATTATTAAGAGCTTAAAATATTAGAGCTATTATTTAATAAGACTATTAAAGAAGTTCCTAGTCCTAATAGACTATATAGCACTAAAGAGCATAATAAATGCACTAATATAAGACCTTTAGGGAAGGCTTACTAGATAGATATATAGGTTAGCACTATTTAATTTTAATATTAAATATTAATTAAGGAAATAGAACCCTATAAATAGACTATTTAGAAGATTAAACTATATAGAGGGAGAAGTAAGCTATAAAGATATACTTTCTATATTAATAAAGAAACTCTAGCTAATTAAGGAGCTATTATAGAGCATTTAGTAGAAAATTACTAGCCTAAAAATACCTAAAAAACCTAAGGTTATAAGGGCATATATATAAATAGTACAAATAAGTCTTTAAGGGAGATAAAAATAGGGAAAGTCCTAACCTTAAGGGATAGAGAAAGAGTTAAGCTCCCTTAATTACTAGGCACAGAAGGCATAGACCTTTATAATTACTATATATACTAAAAGGGCCATAAGGAATGCTATAAAGTAATTAAAGAATGCTTTATAAAAGATAGCTATTTAAGGAAATTATAGGAATTTGCAGGGAGCTAGGGTTATTAATCTAGAGCAGTATATTCTATATTAAGTCATAAAGGCACTTATAAAAGGCAAAATAGCATTTCTCTCCTAATTATTATATATATTAGAAGAACTAATTAAAGGACTATAGGCTAATAATTTATTCTATTAATAATAATTAATAAAAGTGCAGGGAATAGCTAATAGAATTAAGCACTATTAATATAATAAGAATAGTATATTATTCTATAAGAATAAGCTAATAATCCTAGAGTAATAAGCATTTTAAGGGGAAATCTTATATTAATATTATAAAGACCTTAAAGTAGGATATATAAGTATAATAAAAATAGTAGAATTAATTGCAAGGAAGTTCTATTAATAGGGGATTAGCTAAGAAGTTAAGGACTATATATTTTAGTGCTAGTATTATTAAGGGGTATAGGTACTAAGGCACTAGCTATATAGGCAATTAAATTTATTATTACTATTAGTATATTTATTCTAGGAAATTAATATAGATTTTATTATAAGGTTATTAAATAATGCATAAATAAATAATAAGAAATATAATATAATCCTAATAATTATATACTATATAATAAAGTATATAATATTTATCCCTATAAGGAAGATACTAAATATAATATAATTAGTATAATTAATATATAAATATATAGAATGTAAGTTTAATAGCCTAAAAGGGATTATAAATAATAGAGATAAGCTCTTTATTAGTAAATTTTAAATAGACTTTATAAAGGAAAGAGCAATATATTATTAATTATTTATAATATATTATTTATAGATAGATAGGTAGATAGAGTACCTCTATTAAATACTAGAGAAATATCTATAAATATATACTAATAACTTACTAAACTAGTAAGTAATATAGCTTTTAGAGGCAATATTTACTTATAATAATAATTATTATTAGACTATAAGGGTATCCTTAATATATTATGGCAGTGGAAAATGACGATTGGCGGAAATAAACGATTGTAGGGCCTAGAGGATTTTTATTAGCTAATGGATTTTTAGCTGGTCTATGCGCCTGGCTATAGTTAGCCAGCTTCAGCATAAAGGGGGAAGGATTTCCCTACTAGGAGGAGGACTTTCTTAGCATGCATTTTCCCCCTAAAGAATTAAAGTTTATTTATCTTATTTAAAATATTATTATTATCTCTTATTAGTTAATTACTTAGTTCTATTTTATCCCTATTGGCTATAAGCCCTGGCTATATCTATTTCAGCGTTTTCCTATAGAAAACCCTCTTTTCCTCCAATCTCGCTCCCTCCCTCCACTACCTACCCTATATACTATCTTATAGGTTATAGTATTATATAATTATATTATTTCCCCTATTAAATTTAGAGATCACACTAAAGAAATAAACTGCCTTTATAATTAAAACTAATTAATTAGAAAGGTAATAATACTTCTAAGCTATTACTAGAAAACCTAAATATAAAGAGAGAGTAAGAAATAAGAATAATAGAGATAGCTATAGAGGTTATCCTATAGGCAACCTTAAAAGACCCTAAAAAACTCCCACCCTTGCCTAATAACCTCTAGTTAATATAGTATTAATTATTAGGTCTAATTAATTAAATAATTAGTAAAAATAAATAAAATTTAGCTTTAATTTATTAAAGATTATTTAATTTAATATTATTTTAGGTTTATTTATAATAATACTATTAATAGTAAAGGATTTAATTCTATTTATAAATTATAATAAGTAGTAACTATTATTAAAGGACTGAAGGTCTAAATTAATACTTACTGCACTAGAAACCCCCTTAATAATTAATTAGTTAATTACTATCCTTATAGACTATCTAGGAGTACTAACACTAGCTAAAGTGGCTAAGTCATTAGCTCTAAACCTTACCCCTAAGCGGACAGACACTTTAGCCCTAAACCCCTAATTAATAATAATTAGCTAGGAAATAGGAGATATAGTAATAAACTATAATATCTCTAAGGAAGCAATTAAGATAGGCCTATAAATAATATCTATATAGTTTATATACTTAAAAAAAGCAGCTAGCTATAGTAATAAGAAGACTAATATATATAAAAGGAAGAATTAATATAGTAATAACCCCTTACTAATACCTAAACTATCTATTGCATTACCTTAATTTATAATCTAAACCATATTAATAGTTCTATTTAATTAATTATTAAACCTAACCCTAAGATCCTTATCTACCTATAGATAATTAGGGCAATCCCTTAATTTAATTAGGATTAAGGACTTAAGCATATAACTTAAGAATATACTATCCCTTATAATAATAGAGATTAAGGACTTAAGTATATTACTTAAGAGTATTATGGCTATTATACTGCCTAGTCCTAAGGACTTAGGCCTCTAGCCTAAAAGTATCCTTAGGAAACCACTTTTAGGGTTAATACCCTTATAATATTTAGCCTAACCCCTTATAGAAAAATAATTTAGTAATTATTTAATTAATTGCAATTAAGGCTATTAATTAATATTTAGGCCCTAATAATTAGCATCTAGATAAATCAAAAGAGTATTCGCTAGACCCTCCTCTTGCCCTATAACCTTAAAGGTACCTATATATCCTGCTCCCATACTATAATCTATTATTACCCTAAGCCTAGCTTATAGCTACCTAAATATAGCCTTTAAATCTTTAGAAAGCTCCTAAATAGGCCTTAATATAATAATACCCCCCGCCTAAATTACGCTTAATAAGGTTACTATTAATAGACTTATAGCAGTAATTAAGGATGCCTTTAGTACTAAAGCCACCTAATGCCCTAATATCCCCTTAGCTTAATTTAATAGCCAAAATATTATAAATTACCTTACCTAATTTAAACTTATTATTAAAGACTAAAGGTATAATAAGACTAAATAGCTTAAGTATTTTTAATTATATTACTTTAAGCTATATATTAAAGAATGCATAAAGTATGCACTTAAAAATTATACCTAGAATAAAGCTAAGAAGCGCCTAAAGGCCACTTTTAAGAATAGTAATTCTAATTAATTAAAATCAGCCACACTTAAGCTAAGCAGAATAAATTAATATAGCCTACTAAGCAATAACCTTAAAATATTCTAAGTATAGATATTATAGTACCACTACTTTATTTCCCAGACTATTAAGGAAATAAATAGTAGCTATAAGGCTAGGCAAGCCTTCTATAGGGTAATCCCAAACTCTATTATTATTATATTTTATTACTAGCACTATATAACCCCTAATTAATTAGGCTAGAAGCTATATAAGGAGCTTTTTAAGCTAGTCTTAAACTATATTAAGATCAAGCTAGCTATCTAATGCTAAGGATCTATAATGGAACTATATATTAGCGACCCTAGAGACTACTTAGCCCCTCTCTAGAACCAATACTAACAGCTAAGACACTATAATATAATCCTAGGACCTCCCCCTATACTATAATTCCTACCTTAAGGCCTAATATTGCTCTAGCCTATAAAACCTATTAACCTTATAAAGGAAACTATTAACCTATTAATAGCTAAAATAGATAACCTTAAAATCTAATTTGCTTTAATTATTAATTATAAAAATAAAAGGGAATAGATAATAGCTTAAGAGGAGAAGTGGAAACTCTATACTTAAGGCCTTAAGGATATAAAAAACTCATACTTAACTCTAGATCTATTTAATTATTTAGATAATAAGCCTATTATAGAGGTTTATACTATTTAAACCTAAAACCTATATTAGTCTAATATAAAGAGGCTATATTAATACTATTAGAATATTAGCTACTTCCCTAACTAATGCAAGTTATATAATAATAATTACTAGAAGGAATATATTAAGTATAACTTTTCTATAAATACTTATTTTATAGGCATTAAATGCAAATTTTTAGTTCCTTTATGCTTAATTATATATTATACCTCCCTAGCCTTTTAATTATATATTAAGAGATTTCTAGTTTACTAGCTAGATCTCTTATTTAACCTAAAGTACTAAGCTTAAATTAATAATATTAAAAGCTCTATTTGGCTAGAATATAAATAGGGTCTGACCTTATTTAAATAAGAATGCCTTAATTAATTTACCTAATATATCCTAAATCCTATAGGCAACTATTTAATTAATATATTTAATATGGCTATTAAATCTATAGGACCTCTATTAAAGCTAAGTTCTATTAAACCTATAGGACCCCTATTAAGGATAAACCCTATTTTTATTTATAATATATCTAATTTAGAAGATAATAAACTTTAAGTCTAGTCCTTCCTAATTAAAGTAATAGTAAGAATAACTATTGCGAAAGATAATGCCCCTTTTATCCCCTGCATTATAAACTAATATAAAATAGTTAATTAAAAGGAGGTTAAGAGGGTATTGCGACTTAAGAACCTTTATACTAATAACTCAGCCTATAATAAAGCTAGCCAAAGGGTTTTAGATAAGATTTATAATAAGAAGATCTTAGTACTAATATATAATACTCTCTTATTAGTACCTAAGATTACTAAACTTATAGTAGAGGACTTTAATATTATTATAATAAGTATTAATAATATTAAGTATATTAAGTGGGAAAAGCTAATTATTAAGGTAAAATCCAGGAAGTAATAGCGCATTTTAGCTATTTATTTTATAATTATTAAGGAGATTTTTAATATTATATTCTATTATAACTTAATAGTAAAGGAGTATAGTATTAATTATATAATATTTCCTAAGGACCTAAATAGTATTAGCATTTTATTAATATTTAGCAATTTACTATTTAGATAATACCTTTATACTAATAGGAATAGATAGTAAGATATTATTAATTTTACTGCTTACTTATAATTTATATTCCTTTAGGAATTATTTAATTAATTAAAGATTATTATATGCCCTATCTTACTTATTAATAAGTCCTAAGTCCTAATATATATATAAGATACTCTAAAAGTAGTAGTCTGCTTTTAATATTATAATAGAGGAATAATTAAGGCCCTTATTAATTCTAGGTTAGAGGGCAATCTAATTATAAATAACCTAATAGAAAAATGCTATTTAGTAATTACCCCTTATTGAATTTCCACTATATTTTACTCTAAAGGAAAGATTAGAATAATTAGATTTTATAATACTATCCTATATTTTAATAATGCTTATACTTTAATCTGAATATTTATTACCCCTTTAGAAATAGTTATAGTCCTATTTATTCTAGGTATGCCTTTTATTTAAGCTATTAAGCTTTTATTTAATTATTTTATTATCCCTAATTAAATAATAATTAGGATAAATTTAGGCAATATTTACCTTATAACTCTAGGTTTAAGGTTAATTAAATAGGAAGTCTTACGCTTAGAAAAGCATAAGGATAATATCTAGATATAGATTATAAGCCTCTTTCTAAGGGACCTATTAAGCGACTTCCCCTTAGAAGGAGATAATAATCTAGGATTAATTTAATACCTATCTTAAGGGGATTTAAAATCTATTATTTAATTAATTATTAAGAAGTTATAAAAGGAATAAATAAAGAGTATAATAATAGCCTATATTAAATTTAAGAAAATAAGATAGAATATTAAACTAAAGAGAAGGAGGAGGAAGAAAAAGAAGAAGAAAGAGGAGGACTATTACCTTTATATTGCCCCCTATATAAGCGTAAATACTCTCTTTAAGCGGAAGGGCATTAAGATCTACCCTATTAATAATTAATCCTTAGATAATTCTATACTGAAAGGAGACCCTTACTGGAGGGAGAAAAAGTAAAAGAATATAGAGGGAAAGCTAGAATAAAATATACTATATAATAATATTATTACCCTAAAATTCTTAGCAATAAAGAAAGGAATATAACTTATACCTAATTAATGCAAGGAATTATTTGATTAAATAAAGGAAGACCTTAACCCTAAGGAGCAAAATATCTACCTCTAGATCCTCTAAAATCAAGAAGCTACCTTAGCTTAAGATTTTAATAAATATAGGCAGCTTAACCCTATTATTATATTACTATAAGTCCTAAAAGTTATCTCCTATTCGGCTTAGTAGTTAAGGACTATCCCTATCCCGCCTGGCCTTAAGCAGAAAGTAATAAAGCTCCTAAAGGTTTATATAAAGAGAGGGATACTTAAGGAGAGCTATAGGGCCTATTAAAACCTATTTATACTAATTATTAAAAAGGATAGTAAGATCTATTTAATTAATTTAGCTATTTATATTAATAAGTATATAATATATAATAGCTTTATGCCCCTAAGTATAAATAAATTCTTAATAAATATAATAATATATAAAATACTTTTACTTTTTAATTTCTTTTCTAGATATAATTAGATACTATTAAATAAGAAAAGTAGGGACTTAATAACTTTCTAAATGCCTATTAGACTCCTATAAATATGCACCTTACTATAAGGAGCTATTAACTCTATTGCCTAATTCTTAAGGATTATTACCTAAATCCTATTTAACCTCCTCCTAAATATCTACTATACTTTCCTAGATAATATTATTATTAAGGGACCTAAGACTATATATAAAGATAAGCTAGCCCGGCCTAGCGTTAGATAGTATGTCCTGGAGCATTTAATTAATTTTAATAAGACCCTCCTTAATATAGAACTATCTAGATATATAATATTAGTCCTGAAATCTTAATTCTATTAAAGGTTAGCTATAATAATAGGCTATTTATGCAATACTAATAGCTAAGCCCTAAAGGAGTCTAAGATTATTAAGATTATAGAGTAGGAAGATTATAACTTTATTATAGAAGTCTGCTTATTCCTAGGCATTATTAGGTATTATTATTACTAGATTATAGGCTTTGCATTAATTATAAGACCCCTTATAATACTCCTTAAAAAGGATGCTAAATTCACTTAGGGACTAAATTAAATAAAAGTATTAAAGATATTAAAGCATAAGGTAACCTCTATACCTATATTAATTATATTAAACTATAGCCCAAGAGCTAGAGAGGTAATCCTAATAATTAATACTAGCCTATATAGATAGGGATGCATTTTTATATAGGTAATTAATAGGAAGAGATACTTAATTTAGTTTAAATTAGGACTATAGAATAATGCGGAATATAAATATAATACTATAAAGAGGGAGTACTAAATTATCCTTTATGCAATTAGAAGGTTATAAGGGATAATTTATAGTATACTATTCACCCTTAAGACTAATTTATAAGTCCTTATTTATTAGCTTAATAGCTATATTAATAATATTCCTAGAGCCTTAATTATTTAATAGTTAAATTATATTCTCCTCTTTAACTTTATAGTCTAATATATTAAGAGCATTAAGAACTTAATTACTAATAGATTATTATGAAAATAAGCAGGACTATTTAATTAAAAGGATAAAGAGGTAAAGGATAATATTAAGAACTTTATTAACTTATATTTATACTTAATTATATTTAAAGACTTAAGGCTAATTAATAATAAGCTCTAACTTAAAGACCTAAAGATTAATTATATTAAATAAATATAATACCTAGCTATTAAGTATGAAGGTAAATAGCTGCAATTAGGAGAGTTTCTTTACACTATATAATATCCTATTAGCTTAATAGCTATTAAATATGCCTAGATTAGAAGAGAAGCCACTTAGTATTTTATCCAGGGAGGATTCCTCTAGCGCTAAGGCCATAAGCAAAATAGATTTTATAGACCCCTGCATTTAGTAATATCTAACTTAATAATTAAGAACTAATTAATTATATTCTATTATATTAATTTAGGCTATAAAGGCTATAATTTAATTATTACTATCCTTTAGAGGAGATATTAGTAGGCAAGTATATAGACCGAAATAGCTACCTATATTTAAATCTATAAAATCTACTAAGAATATTTAATAATTAAAGTTAAAGAGCATACTATATTAATATAATCTAGATAATTAATATTTAAGGTCTATATAAATACCTAATACCTCCTATAAGCCTAAGGCTATAAATACCTGCTAGAAGCCTATTATAATCTAATAGGGTAGGTAAAGGCTATGGCTATTCCTATATTAAATATAAGCACTATTAAGGTCTTTATATAAGGCATTATCTCTAAATAGGGAGTAATCTTAATAATAATAGTAAATAATAGCTTAAAATTAATATAAGACTTTAAACCTACCTTATAGGCCTTAAGGGTAAAAATTATCTTAATATTAGCATATAACCTAAAGGCAAATAAGATTATTAAAACTAGATACTAATTAATCGCTAAATTTATTATAAAATAGAACCCTATATACTTAAGCATATAGCCTAATAACCTAAGCCATATCCTCCTAGCTAATTACACTATACCTTAAGTATCTTATAATTACTTACTATTTTATTTAATCTATAAATAGGAGCCTATCCTCCCGCTTAAAGTAAATATCCTAATATAGTAAATTATTAATTAGGATAAAGTAAAAATATATAATTAAATAGTTAAGGTAAGGCTAAAGATTATTATGCGGCTAGATAAGGATATAAAGGATATAAGGTAGAAGGCCATAGAATATTACTAGAAGCTAGCTGCTTATACTAACTGGAACTATTTAAGGCTCTTATATAAGCAAGCTATTTAAGTAAGTGACCTTATGCTCCGCTATAATTCCTGCTAAGCTAGAGATTTATCTTAAGAGGCTAAACTTAAGCCTTAATAGATTAGCCTATATATTATAATTTGCAAATTAAGCAATAGAGCATATTACCTTTAGCTTTAAGGTGGCCTTAAGTTTCTAATTTCTATTTATAGGGACTACCTTAAGAGGTTCTATAAGAATAAAGATAGGTAATGGGCTATTAATACTAATAAGGATAACCTTTAATTTATAAAGTGCCTCTTTTATAATAAGAAGCCCTAATAATAAGAATTATTTAATTAGAAAGAAGATATTAAAAATAGATATATTATTAATACCTAATATAAACTAAATAATAAAGATAATATAAATAAAGATTGCCTAATAGTGCCTTTTATAATAATGCTTTTAATTTAATTTAAAGTAATTATCCCTTAAATAGGCAAAATAGAAACTATAGAATATATAGATATAGTTAGGAACTAGTTAAATATATAATTGCAATTTAGAAAGATATAATAAGGAGATAGTTAATAGTAAGGGTTTTAGGTATTATTCCTTATTATTAAGGGGAGGAAAAGAATAAAAAAAATAATATATTATTTATACCCTTTATTATTTTAGTACCCTGCCTAAAGAGCATTAGATTAAAATCTACTATTACTTAAGACTAGATTGCTAAAGAACCTAATTCCTTATTAATTATATTATTTACCCCCTTTACCCCCCCTTTAAAGCTAATTATTAATAAAACCCACTAAACTAATAGCCTATTAAAGCCTAGCTACTATTATAATAGGAAAAAGCCAAGCTCCTTATTCTATAATTAATAATTTTCTGCCTTTACTTTTACCTTAAGATCCCTATGTATAAAGTTATCTAACTCCTTTATCTTTAAGATCTAAAGGCAGCTAGTTTAATTAAGAACTCCTATAGTATAAATCTTAGGATTCTTAGGCCTAATAAAGCCCTAAAGATAATTAGATAGTTCTTTAATATTAGGAGTAATTAATTAATATCTATATAATAAAATCTATTTGCATTTACTATAAGAGTACTAGATATAATTAGTATATTACCTTTTTATAAAGCCTAGAATTAATTAATAAATATAAAATAGAGTAAGAATATACTCTTAATTAATAGAGATATTAAATAAATAAGTCTAGATGCAGTATAAATATATAATTAGGTTCTAATACTCTATAAAGGCTATAACCAGGGCCTTTAAGTGCTTAGGCTAATATAAGATCTCCTGGACTAAGTAATTATATTTATAAGCAAGATCTATTAGAATATATATAAACTAGAGCTTTATAGCCTTTAATTTAATGATTTTAATAGTGGATTCTAGAATGCAATCCTTCTAATTAGTAAATTTAATTTAATCGTAAAGCAATACCTTTGCCAACTTCTCCTCTATCTTCTATAAAGCTAGCTTAATATATAAAAGCTGCCTAAATTAATTAAGGGCTATTTATAAGTAAATCTAGATAGTGAATTTATTATTAAATTAAGGAACTATCTAATTAATAGGAATAAAGGGGTAATAGAAGAAAAAAAGAATTTATATTTTAGAATTAATATAATCTAATTTTAGTAATTAATAATTAAACTATATTATAATAAAGCCAGAATATCTAGATCTACTTATAGAATTTAGTATTCTAAAGCTAGCTAATTAATTAATTAGAAATATTAAGGAGGTTAGCCTAAGCCCTTTTAATGCTCTTAATTGCCTAAATAGTAAAGAGAGGGGGAGCTATATTTAATTAGATAGTTAAGTAGAAGGAAGATAAGGATTTAGGGAGGTTAGAAAAAGGAAGAAGCTTAAGACCTAAACTAACCTTAGGGATAAAGGACTAAAAAGTAATTACTTAGCATTAATACCTAAATAAATAGGCAAGTAAATAATTAAATATGCTATATATTAAGGCCTTAGGCTTAAATTATTCCCTAAATACTTAGAATATCTATTTATTCCTCCTTATACTTTTAAATACTTAAGCAAATAAATCCTCTCCTATTTTCTTTCTCTTTTACTCTACTTTCCTTATATTACTAACCCTCTTCTTATATCCTTATTATAACCCTTATTCCTTACTTAAGCTACCTAATATATTAATAAGCATATAAACTATCTAATTAGATAACCTCCTGACCCTACTACCCTCCTAAATAGTGGAGGAGATGCCTAGAACCTATATAGCTTGCGGAATTAATAATCTCTAATTCCAGCCCCTAAAGGCAATAACCCTAACTAAAACCCCCAGCCTAAATAATAATATTTAATACTTTCTAAGCTAATCTTACTATTTAATTAATAAATTTAAATAGTTTATTATCTACTAAAATAAAAATAAGGGCTAATTTTACTTATATAATAAGTCCTTAGTAGCTATACTATTAATAATTGCTATTTATATATAACCTGCATTTATCCACCCCTATATTTAATAGCCATTATAGACTTCCTAATTAGACCTTAATATCTCCTAGGAAGCTATTATAATAAGCTTTATAGATATTCTATTATAAGGATATTATAAAAATAGATAAATTATTATTATAAGTTAGGCCTAATATTATATAAATATCTAGAATGCAGTCTATACCCTTATTAATAAAGATTAAGCAGAACTATCTACCTTACAGGCAATTCTTATTATAATTAAGTATAATATAAAGGATTTAATTACTATTACCCCTAATCCCCTTATTATCCGCCTAAATATAAAGATTACTAAATACTATTTATTTAATTAGATAATTCTAGACCTATTAATTATATTCCTAAATAAAGGCATTAAATAAGTATTATACTATAAAGAAAACTTAGGTTATACTTCCTTTATGCATATAAAGACTACTATTTATAATAAGCGGTTTATAATAGGGCTAGTGAACTTTAAGAATACTTATTAGGCATTTTATATTTTTAATTAAGGCTCTAGATATATTACTTATTTTAATATATAGAAATAGGGAGCTAATCTCTACTATAAGCTCTTTGCTCTGGCTTTCTAGTAGGTCTTAGGCAATATAGCCCTCCCTTACTATTTTAAGGTCTTTTGCCCCCCCTTTTATACCTAATTAGATAAATAGAGTTATAAATATATTATAATAATCTATATATTCCTTAATATCTAATTACTTATTAGGTATTCTTTAGAGGCCCTAGTTGCTTAATATAGCCTTATAAATATTTATATTAGAGGATATATGCTTATATAATTTATAATAGCGAGAGATCTAGGATAGTATATTGCAATATAGGACAATTGCCTCCCCTTAAGAGATTAGATATTAATTCTAATAGATAACCTTAGCTAGATATTGCTTAAGAATGCAAAATAAGGGTTTAAATGCATCTACTAGCTATTCTTATAGGCCGCCTTTAAGGAATTAGGCATCTAGCAGTTTAGGGTCTTAAAGTATTTACAATTATATAACCTAATAAAGGACCTAGGCCCCTTCTAGCACTAATTTGCTAATATTTCTCCTTATAATAAGGCTATAAACCTAATTCATTAGGGTAGTTATTAATTAATTAATTAGTACGGATTCTTTATAACCCCTGCTTAGAAAAGCTACTATATTGTCCACTCTATAAGCAAGATTAACTCCTATTAAGATCAAGCCCTGCCTATCTTGCCCCCTTCTATATAGATTATAGACTATATTATACCTCTAATTGCCTAGAAAGAATATAAGGATAGGAGGACGGGCTTTATATAGTACCTCCTATATAGGGAGCGCCTAATTAACCCTATATTCCCCCACTATATAACTCCAGCCCTAGGGCCCTAGGGCCTAGCTATTAATATACCTGCTATAATACTGGCTCTACCTGCAAAGCTATATGCCCTACCCCCTCCTAAGATATTATTATAGTCCTTAAAGAAGCGGGTAGTATTATAACCTCTAGTATTACCTATAGCCCCTTAGAAATCACTAAAAAAGAAGGCTGCCTAAATATCTAACCAATTGCCTATATAGAAGCTAATTATTATTAATAGATTGGTAATTAATAGACTAGAGTGCCTTAATATAATAGGAAAGGGCAGGCTTTTTAATCTTACTAAATTATTAAATAATCCTAAAGTGCTTAGCACATAGGATATTACTATCTAGCCTTTTTTAGCCCTTAATTTAAATAAAATACCTAATTAACCTATATTATCTTTAAATTAAATTAGGATTTTTACTATATATATTCCTAATAGGTTAGTCTTAATATCTTAATAAGTAGGGATTATAGAGACCCTAAAGAACTACTTTATTCTTATTATATCCCAGTTTTCTAGGAGTAATAGAGCTATTATTAGGTCCCTATATAATAAAGCTCTAAAATATAGCACTTAAGCAACTTCTAGATTACTTGCACTATTGCCCTTTCGGCCTAGATAGGATTAAATGCTACCTTCTCTAGCTTAGAAGCTTTTATTTATATTAATGCCCCCTCCTCTTATAACCTTATAAAAGCCTATAAACTCTAAAGGATTAGATAGTTCTTAGCGTTATTAGCCCTATACCCCCTTTATTATACTATCTAATCTACTTCCCCTAATTATACTATCTTAAATATAATACTTAATGCTTAGGCATATGCTTACTCTATTATCTCATAAGAGCTTAATAGCCCTAAGCCCTATATTAAATATCTTTAGGCTTATACTTTAGATATCTAGCTATTAAGAGCGCTTAATTAGAATATTCTAATCCTATTAAGCTAAATTAGATTTAGCTAAAAACGAATTAGGCTTAGCTAATAATAAATTAGGCTTATTAATCTAGCTAAGGGAATAATTAGGCTTCTTTTAGTAAAGGGAACCTTACTTTTAGGGAGGTAATTAGATAGATTAAGGACTCTATTTAAAGAAGTAAATATAAAGGAATAATAGAATTAGGGAGGTTAGTTTTAATATATTATAAAGAATTTAGGTCTTAAGGATAAAAATCGTTCTTTATAGGGAGGTTTATAATAATAGAAAATAATAATTAATAGAAATAAATAATTATAAGGCCTAGAGGATTTTTATTAGTTAATAGATTTTTAGCTAGTTTATGCGCCTAGCTGCAGTTAGCTAGCTTTAGTATAAAGGGGGAAGGATTTCCCTATTAGGAAGAGGACTTTTTTAATATATATTTTCCCCCTAAAGAATTAAAATTTATTTATTTTATTTAAAGTATTATTATTATCTCTTATTAGTTGATTATTTAGTTCTATTTTATCCTTATTAGCTATAAGCCCCAGTTGTATCTATTTTGGCGTTTTCCTGCAGAAAACCCTCTTTTCCTCCGGTCTCGCTCCCTCCCTCTGCTACCTACCCTATATACTATCTTATGGGTCGTGGTGTTATGTGGTTATATTATTTCCCCCATCAAAATATGCACTATATAGCTACTATCCTTAAATAGTAGAATATATATTATAGAAGATAAAGATTAAAGTTTAGGGAGTATAAGAATATATTAAGACCTTTTAGTAAATATATATTAAGGTATAAAGATATTAGTAATAAGCAGTAGAGAAATAGGCATAAGGATATAATAAGCAGTATAAGCCCTAGGAATTTGCAATTAAATAGGTTA
>WMHX01000292.1:0-102276 GCA_013420875.1 Thelonectria rubi
AATAAGCCTTTTATACTCTTTTAATACTATCTTATTAATAGCCCTTTTATTAATAGTAATTATTATTAAATATTATTAAAGCTTATAATAATAAAAGAATAAATATTCTTCTCTAAATAACTCTTTAAATAATTAACTAATAAAAATATAGACTAAACTATTAAATTTAGGAAAATATAAGAATTATAATAATATATTTTATAATTTTTATATTTTAATAAAATAAGCATAATATAAGAAAGACTTATAATTGCTTAATTAAAAAGTCTTAGGCCTAAATAGGTAAGTGGGTTAAATTATTATATATTATATTAAGAATACTATATTGCATTATATTTTAATAAGGAAAAATAACACTACCTTATAATACTATAGTTAGTAAGATGCAATATAAAGTAAGCAGTAGTAAGAGGGAGTAAAACTAAATAAAAAGAGGGATTCCTATAAGGAAATATAAAAATAGCTATAATTAAGGCATATAACTAATAGGGATAAAATAGAACTAAATAATTAACTAATAAGAGATAATAATAACACTTTAAATAAGATAAATAAACTTTAATTCTTTAGGGGGAAAATATATATTAAGGAAGTCCTCCTCTTAATAGGGAAATCCTTCCCCCTTTATACTAAAGCTAGCTAATTACAGCTAAGTGCATAAACTAGCCAAAAATCTGTTCGATGCTCCGCCCCTTCTGCTAGGAGCAGGGCCACCTTGACTTGTCCAAACAAGCAAGCCAGGTGAAGTGGAGTGCGCTTGCGACTGTCCTGGAGTTCGGCAGAGTCGAGTAGCAAGCGAACTGTCCGTGACTTGCCGTGAATCGCCGCCCAGTGAATAGGTGCACGTTGGAAAGCATCAGTCAGCCGAGTAGTGGCACCCACGTCAATCAATAACTGTACTGACTCGTCGGCTTCGCCGTCTCTGACTTCCAGGCAGTGCAAAGGTGTCATTCCGTCCATATCTCGTACATCCACATCGGGGTGGGACTTGAGAAGTGTGGCCATGGCCCTTTGTGAGCTGGCATAATGAAGAGGTGTTCGTCCGCGCAGGTCAATGACATCAGGGTTGGCCCCGTCTTGCAATAAGGTGAAAGTAAAGGGTTCCCGAGGTTTAGGTCCTTCGATAACAGCGTAATGTAATGGTGTCCGGACAAGGATGTCCTTTGCATTGACCTGTCGGCTGACCTGTGTTCCGAGAATTGGAAGGCGGAAACAAGAGCAACGAGCTCCTCGATACGTTGCAGTGAATTTGGTCAAGCGAGAAGAGTGATCCCAGCGATGATGCCTCCCTCCCCCGTAGTTGCCGCATGCCCGGTCCTCGGCTTTCCATAACCGCTTGATAGATTTCAGGGATATTTTGTCCACTCTCGTTAAATGTTGATCAAGAGCCCGGAGCGTTTTCGATGCGGCGTCGACTTCGCTCCCCCGTAAACCAATAGTCGTCCTCTCAAATGCAGCCGATTTGCGGTAAAGGGCAACCGTTTGTCGATAACACACCAATGTGGCCCAGGCCCTCGGGAAAATGGAAGGATGCATCCTCCCCAACTCGAAAAGCCAGGCATACGTCTCGAGAGCTTGGAGCCATTTTCCGCCCCGATGGAATTGTCTGCCTTTCTCGAAATGTCTGCCTTGCTCTTGTGCCCTTTCCACGACTGCATCAAGTCTTGGTAACTTGTCTTGCACACTCAAGGCAGGAATGATGCTCAGATAGGCAACATGTAGACTCTCGAACCCTGTGTCCTGGATGTCTTGTGCCAATTTCGATAGACGCTCGCTCCGAAGGGTGAAGAATTTCTAGGCGTCATGAGGACCCACGGGAACATTTGTTTCCTGGATTTCCGAGTGGTCGTCAACGGGTTGTGTCATCTGCTTCGCTGCTGCCCTGAGGAAAGCAGAGAGCATGTCCTTGGCGTAGAGCTTGTCCAAAGTGTCATGGGACTCAACAGCCAATACATACTCCGTCTCGTCGTCTTCATCTCCCTCATTTGAATCTCCCTTGCCTGAACCTTCGTCTTCGTCAGAGCCTTCGTCTGAATGCTTTTCATCTTCATCTGGATGCTCTTCATTTGAATGCTTTTCATATTCATCTGGATGCTCTTCATTTGAATACTCTTCGTCTGACGGCTCATCGTCTGAAGGCTCATCGTCTGAAGACTCATCCGAAACTTCTTCATAGGCACTCAGGCTTGAAAGGGCCCAGCAAGTCACGTCTTCGTTTGCCCAAATTGCTTCAGACAGGGTATGGCAATTTGTAAAACCGTACCCAACAACTCTACATTTCTCAACGTCCAGTTGTCGGCTCTTTTCCCTGACCTGTTCAGTGTTTCGTGGTATCCGTTTGGCCTTTAGGATGCGGAATTCATCCCTCGGCATCCACCATCGAAGGTCCTGAATGAGTTGTGCTTCACATTTTCCAAGCAGTTTCAGGGCTGGCTTGGAGTGTTGTCCCTTAGCGCGTAGCCAAGTGTCGTCATCGAGACGCGAAGCAGATGTTCTGGTCCCATGGTCTCCAGACTCAGGACCACGTGTCCCCTCAACGGAGTACAACCACAAGGACAAGACCGCCTCAATCTAGTCTGCGTAAGCCTTCCAGGCGCTTCTGTCGGTGTCCCAGTAGATTTGCAGTTGGATCGGCTGGACAAGTCCCTTATATTTGGTGTCGAGAGACCAGGCAAACCCCTTCATGTCCCCAGAATCGTTTGGGAATAGAAAATTCATTGTCGTTTCGATTGCCCGAGTGAGGCGAATCGCTTCATCGGCAGCCGGTCCGCGCCAGCTCGCCAGCTTGGCCAAGTCCCTTCGTATAGTCATAATTCCTTGCGCGATCGTTTGGTATGGAGTTCTCAGACTGTGGTCGCTCTCTTCTCGAGCTTGGGGTGCGGACGACTTCGCCGAGAAGCTGCTAGAGGACTCAGTTGATGCAGTAGGGATGCTGAAGGTTACCCCCGGTTCGACGTGCTGAGTCTCGGTATTCGTGCCATTCGTGCCATTCGTGTCATCCGGAGACAAGTGGCACCAGGGAGCACGCTCTAGATCGCCCAAGGACATTGCCAGCCAATCAAGCTCAAAGGCCGGGAGGAGCATCTCATCATGCAAATCATCGGTGAATCCTCGACGAACAAAAGCCCTGAGTGCTGTCATGATGCCGATTGCAACAAGCTGGGCAATCGAGGCCGACCAGTGCATCCCTCTCAAACCGATGAATTGGATGATAAACCCAGCAAGGCAAACGATAGTACCAATCACCGTCTTGCTCTCGAAGGCCAGTTCGGTCTTCCGATAGTCGCCTTGCTTGGGATCGCCTTGGTCTTGTTGCGTAGAAGAGATACTGCCGTTGATCCGAGAGCTGCGGCGAGTTTGTTGATTCTCAAGTACTCGACTCGACGTGGTAAAAATTGCGGGAGATGACGGAGAAAAGAGTGCCACAGAGTTGAAGACATGGTCGCTGACCGTCTTTTCTCCCTGTAGCCAGACCAAGTGGACCTTCTTTCCCTTGACCGGTCGATATCTTTGTTCCTGAGTGCTGCTATCAACGAGATGCGAGCACATGAGTAAGCCCAGGACCAACGCCACTGTCCCGCCTATGGCAAACGGGCATGCGTACCAAATGACGGGGTTTCCATCCTTCTTGAACTTCAGACTCGGATAGAAGGTGCTAAATCCGAAGAATAGCAGCACGCCGAGCTGGAGGATGGTGCCGAATGCTGCTCCGATATAGAGCTCACCTCGTCCAGCGCCTGTTGAACGGTTGAGACTAATGTTCGGAGCAGCAGCGTTCGTGTTGCGAAGAATGGTCACGCCTTTTTCGTAGTCGGGATCTATGACTTTGTCCGACTAGGTTTCTTCGGATTGGGTTTCTTCGGATTCGGCTGAGAGCTAAGCAGTTTCGGTACCAGTCTCTATAACTCGAGTCCCCGTCTGGGGACTTTGGGGTCCCAGTTCAATCGCAGGGGCGTCCCGCTGGGAATTCTGTCCATCCGTTCCACTAAGGTTGTTGTCTGGTTCGTTCGAGTTTGCGCATCGTCTCGGTTCTCTCCCTTGCTTAGGGCTCGGTTGGTCGGTTTCGGCTTGGACACCAAAAGTCTCAGTTGATTGCACCATGGCGGCAAATATGTCCAAATGCTCAATTCTATCAGTATTTTTAGCATATTGCACTTCTTGAGCTACAGGAGAAGGAAAGGGCTGATAAACTGACCTATTGGCTCAAGCTGCTCCAGGGATGTCGAACCAGCTGAGATCGGTGGGTGCAGTTCTCTGATGGTAACCTTTTCGTTTGGCTTCTCGTTCTCGGGCAATAGAAATATGAATTCCCAGATAGAGGCCGATCCTTGACACCTCACAACATCTTTGCCATTCCAAAGCTCACATGCCTCCTTGGATGTGGATGACATTAATTCCATCTCAGCAATGGCCAAGTTTTCCCGTGATCTTCCGATAAGAGCCTTCAGCCATGGAGGGCCGCTAACTCGGATAGCACTGACCAAAATGGTGATAATGCCGAGGGGAGCCATCGCTAGAAGAATGCAATCCGCAAACCCCATCGACTGACTTAAGAACTGCTGGGTAACACGTTCTCCAAATAGAGCTAAAAGACTGGGAAAGCGTTAATACCTGTAGTACGACATCTGAGAAGTAATAAGGTGAAACTTACGGAGCCAAGTCGGCGAATAGGTTGTTGGAAAAGTCATCTCCAGAATCTGCAGCGATATGAGGAGCGAAGAGCGCTGCCAAAAGGAGCAGAGGATAGCCTGGGCTGAACATGGTGACATCCGTGAGTGGTGATACTCAGGTGAAGGTAGATGTGGCAGATGGTGCTGCTGCTCTTGGAAGTGCTAGTAGTAGCTGGGGTCGAGATGCCAAAGTAAGGACAAAGCTATTCAGGAATTCAATCGAGAAGCAAGGTGACAATTGGGTGTCATGTGGCATCTTTCAGATTTTGCGCATTTGTGCCCGATGCCATGAAACATGGCAACCCAATAGGTCTTACCGACGAGCATAAGCCTGCAGCTGCAGATATCCACCACATCTGCGAGTAGGTGGGTGCCCGTGGATAGTCATTCTCGTGAACGTAAGCCACAATCACACCGGTCGTCATGGTAGCCCTCCGACTGACCACTGGGTGTGAGGATTTGAAGAAATATCCAATACAATATGCAGCCACAGCGTCATGCTGCTACGACATCGAGGCAGTGGATTCATTGTCTCCTCCCGTCAGATACCAGGCATGTATCCGTATGTGGGTTAACTCTCCAGCCACTCACTTGGTGGTCGCTTTGTCCACCGTCATCCGACGTAACCCTTCACGGTCCGAGGAGATGCATCTCGTGTCTGCAGGATGAATTTGGAATTTTCAAAGGGCCATGGCGACGCTTGCGTGCAGGTCTGCCCAAGACCACGATGCTCCAGACAGAACGTGTAGGCACGCCTTAACATGAATTCCCGTTCCAGTGATAGGCTGGCACGCTAATTCACAAGATCAGAAGAGGAATCCGTGCCTACCTCTCGCTCCAGACAGCGGAAGTGGGCGTTGCTTAGAAGGAGTTTTGTTCCAGAGCGCCACTAGTGACAAAACACGCCCGCATACACTCGGTTTTGGCGCCGTCTGCTGTCAGCAGGAGAAAAGGGTGCGGCCCGGTCTGCATGATGACTTGTCGTACACGAACTAAGCCATGATAGGGATCTGGACTGGCTTGTGCAGATGAAGCACACTTGATGTCGTCCGCGGAGGTTCAGCTATCTAAAACCGGAAAGTAACATTCCGTTCAATTAATAATAACAATGAATGCGATGTGTCACGTTCGTAGTCTAGCTTGTGAAAGAACGATGGGCGGCCAACGTAAATGATCTTGATAAGAAACTAAACACTGCGCTTCGGCATCTCAATAGTTTCCAGAATATTCGGATCTACATGTACTTGAAACACATCCACCTTTAGACAATGCTGTTCACGGGGTACCCGTAGCACACTCCGCTCAACTGCTAGGACTTGGCAATTGGGCACATCCATTAACGTCATGATACACACACGCCAAACATCGCAGTATACCCCACAACCTAAGCGTTATCTCTCCCCATGCCAACGAAGTTACTCTAGCAACTCCCTATGCGAGCATGGCCGGCATGTATTTTTGGCTGAACTTCAGGCTCGGTAGTTGACCCATCGATGTTGAGTGAGTTGACAAGGGACTGTTGCGTTTCTTGATCAAGAGGGTCCAAACTGCATCATACAGATCACTCCGCAGTTCACTCCGCAGTAGAGTGTTGACCCCGCCATGCAGAGTACAGTATCCGCATCAAGATCTCCAACTTCGAGTGTCCTCAGCCCTATCCTGCTTGGCATCTTACAGGGCGGGTCAAGATTATGTCGTAACCGTCGTGTAAACCTTGTTCCCCCGACATGATGCCAACGACCACGTCGTCGTACACGTTCCACCGCCCCTCAAATACATGTTGGACGAGCTTCCTCACACAAATCGGCTCGGGAGAGCTACTTGGGGGGCCTCAAAATCGGCCACTTCCCGTCGGGGTTTCACGAGGCCCCCCAAGTAGCCGATGCCGAACTCAGCACTTGGTTAGATTCGGCGTATCACCTCGGGTCTGCGATTGGACGGGATGTGGTCCACACACGCATGAGGCCGGTCTCGACTTCTTTGAGGAGGATCATGTCATGATTCACGAATGATGGCTGAGATGTCTTTCTCGAATTTGAAGCATTGTCATATATTAGTCGAGAAGCGCCTCACATTGGCGTCTTGGGATGGGGCCGTCAAGCTCTGTCAAGCTCTGGGATGCTATGTCGACCAATGTGAGGCGAGGGGCTAAGGGCTGCGGGACTTTCTCACGATCCTTACCGCTGACTAATCGCCTCTATTCTTCCTCTTTATCCTTCACCATTTCTTAATCTTTGCCACGTCGAGTGTTCTCCGCCCAGCGTGTGATAGCATCTCCGACTGGGCCCAGACCACATATGTGAGAGGACATCCGGAATCCGTAAAGGGGCCGATATGGACGCCCTCGAAGTCCGGGTGTGCCCTCTGCACCATTTTCGGCTACGTTCTCAACCCGACAACGTCCCGGATAGTCCGCAGTCGAAATGGGAAGATATGTGCGTACTAGCAGCAGGCGTCCTCGTATTCTGGAGGCGTACCCGTGCAACTCCTCGGCGTGCGAGCAGACGGGCAGGATTTCTCGGATTTGTCGGTCCTCTTGAACAGGGCTGTGATCTTTAGCCGCCTACAATCACGAGATCACGGTAGGGCCTATAAAGACCAATACCCCTTCTTATCCTAATTGGATCTAATTTCGAACAGGTCTCCTTGACGTTCAGTCTGCCTCGTACTCGACTTGGTCATTGTCCACGGTCAACCAAATCAAATCCTGGCTGTCCAAATGCGTCGATACACATGCCGAATGCAAGCATCCTGAGCAAGAGAGGCGTTTGCCTCTCCGTCTGGTCGATGTTAATATTCAAGGCAGGGACACTTCTCAGTCATCTCCATCTAGCCTTGACAAGATGCCCACTACACGTCTCTGTCTAGCCTCTGAACTTCCAGCCACAACAGAGTACCTGACCCTCAGCCATCGATGGGACGCCAACCCTTCCATTCTGCTATCGAACGCCACGCTGAAAACATTTTCAGCCGGGATCCCGTCCGCTCTGTTCGACGAGCCCGGTTCCAAGACGTTCAGGGATGCCGTCAATGTAACGAGATGTCTCAACTTCCGATACTTGTGGATCGATTGCCTGTGCATCAACTAGGATGACGAGGAAGAGAAGGCTAGTCAAATCGCTTCGATGCATCGGATCTACGCAACGGGCACCTTGAAGCTCTCAGCCACAGGCGCAGAGACGGCAGCGGACGGGCTGTTCTTCCCACGGACGACATCGAGTCAATTATGCGGGAAGGTCTTCGACACCAAGTTCGGCGAGAGCTGTCTCTTCGTTAGCCTACTTGGTGATTGGGAAGACTTTGTATCTTCCACGACGCTTCACGGCCGCGGTTGGGTCTTTCAGGAGCGCATGCTCTCCCCGCGAGTGCTTCACTTTGCCCGCCCTCAGGTGTACTGGGAGTGCTTCACCGCCCACGAGTCGGAGGGGTCCATGCAACGATTTCACGACGGCGATTCCGTCGATGTCTCGGGCACCAAGAACATTATGGCTATTTCTGGGAGGCCCGAGGAGGCGCAGGGGTTGCTGGAGTAGGTGCTCACGAGCTACACCAAGTGTCGTTTGACGCATCGAGCAGATACGCTCGCGGCCATCTCTGGCGTCTCCCGATATATCGGCGGGCTGGCAGGGGTGCCGGACGAGGACCATTGCGCAGGCTTCTGGCGTGCTGACTTCCCCTCGTGCTTGTGTTGGTTGGTCACGGGTCCTGCTACGAAATCCTCCAAACATGGCCGAAAACTCGAGAGCGAGTATGTTGCCCTGTCTTGGTCGTGGGATTCTGTCGGCGGACCCGTTTCGCTGTTGAGTGTTTCTATTGGCGAAGGGACGATAGCAATGGAAGATGTCAACGTTTCCGTCGCGACGGAGAACTCGGATCGCTTTGGGAGAGTCACCTCTGGCTCCGTGTCCCTGCGATGCTTCCTGAGCCGAGTCGTCTACGACCGAGAAACCCAAGTCCTGGAATACACCGCCGCCGGCAATACTCTCAAGCTGCCATTGCGCCTGCACTGGGACTCGAGCAACTTCACGACGGGGGTTCCAATCGCGGATGAGCATTGGATCATGGACGCCGACGGCGAAGGCATGCACGTTCTCGAGTCCGGAACTGAGATGCCGGCGATGTGCCAATTTTGGATCATGATGCCGGGGAACATTCGGCTCGACATCTCAGACGAAGCCTTCTACCTCGCCGTCGTGAGTTATAGCCAAAAGCTCGTCAAGGGTCTGATCCTGCATCGTGCTCTCCAGCGAGGCCAGTACGTCCGAGTCGGTTACTTTGTTTTGTACGGGACGTGGGACTGGAAACGTAGAGACCAGGCAAAGGCCGAAGAGGTCATAAACGAACGACTACGGCAGAAGATAGGAGACGGCAAGTCTCGCGGGGGAGAATTCCGCTTCTCGTCGCTTGAAGAAGGTGGAGATGCGCTCTTCTCCGACGGGCAAGACTTGGAGTGTGATGCGTGGCTGGAGGTTTCTCAGAGTGGAAGGAGACTTATTGAGATCATCTGATTCAGGCTATTACTTCATGGTGCTTTGAACGTTTTGTACTCGGTAATCCTAGATTATTTTCTGCTAGAGTTAGAATAAGATAAGTAAGCAAAGGTAGTAGCTGTGTTATATCTATAGTCTTCGGTATCCGTAACTTATACTATATGGTACGCATCAGGACACTTTCCTTAGCGTTTGTCGTGTCGAAGCCTTTCAAGTGTCCGGTTGAGCTCTAAGCCTCTGACTCGGGTATGCTCGCAACAGTACCAGGTCTTTTCGTATTTTGAACCCAGTTGTGAAACTCGCCCTTCCCGCTTGGCATTCGGATGCTGTGAGCCTCAGCTGAGATGCGGCGTCTGGTCCAGTGACAGCCAAATTGAGGGAGCTGTCTAAAGCCTGTGTCAGAATAACATTACATTTGTCTAATGGCAAACTTTTCAGGCCATTTTCTCAGCTATTTGACCACTTGCCGTCACATTTGAAGCTTAATGATTGATATCATCTGCTTCTTTTTGGCACAGGTCTTGATCGGCGCTTGTCAGCGCCAAGATGTAATGTTAGCAGATAGCTGCATGAGCTGAAACCCGTCGCTGACCAACAACAAGGCAGACTTGCCGGGCTGCGCCCAAATTCTCGATCTTAATTTGTGGCGCAGAGATAGCTTTATTAGGCAAGCGCCGAGCTGTAGCTGCATTTAACGACGGTCATTTCCGCTTTCCTCACCTCGGTGAATTCTCTCAACTATTTCTCCCCATCCGCCATGCTCAATTTCCTGTCAAGCGGCAAAAAGGAACCCCAACGGGATCCTCTGCTTTCCTTGAAAGAGAAAGAACCACAGAAACCGAGTCTGAATTGGCCGGGTATCCTACTTGATTCGCTCCTCGCTCTTACCAGCATCGCCTTTATCGTTTTTGCTAGCCTCGCGCTGGCTAATCATGGCCATCCTCTTACTCCAGACTCACAGGCCCAAATCTTGCTTACTGCCACCCTTTATGTGAGATCCCGCAACTGATGCCAAAACGATGGCTCAATGCTCATAGTCTCGTAGGGGCCAACGGTATTCCCTATCATCTTTGCTGCTATTGTTGGTCGCTCCTTGAAAGCCATGGCTACATGGGAGCTACAGAAAGGCTCCACGATTGGTATCTTGATTCGTCGTCTTTGATGGAAGTACTTTAAGCTGACTGAAAACACCACCAGGTCGTATCGAAACCCTTTCAGGCAGTAGTACCCTGATAGGTGTGATACTCACACAGATTCAACTGAGGAACCTCAATCTGCTCGCCGTCGCCCTTGTCGCATTATGGTCACTGTCTCCAGTCGGCGGTCAGGCGTCGCTCCGAATCGCACATTCGGGGACGAGACTTATAAAAACTCAGCGTGAGGCCATGTTCTTAGACGCAGGCACCCCTTACAACGCGGGAGGCTCTGGCGACAATGACATGGGACCGCTGGTGACCACCATCTTCGCATCGTCTCTCGTCTCGTCCGAGATACTCTACGGTAAACCCCAGGACAGCTGGGGCAATCTTCGAATACCAATGGTCGAGACTTTTGACAATTATCAGAACCATGAGTGGATCGATGTCGCGGCCAACGCTACCAATGCAACTTTTTCGTCTCTTGTGGGCATCCCTTTCAGTCCAGATCTGCCGAAGGAAACGACCTCGTTCACGCTGAATACATCGTATCTGTCTCTTGACTGCCCGACTATGAAGAAAATAGCCAGAGGCGAGAACGATACGTTTACCAACTTCACCACCAACCCTCCGCCGCTTCAAAACCCAAACAATACCTGGTATTTCTCGTTCGCTCACATGTCGACCAACCGAAGCGAGGTCGCCTGGAACGCGTTCCGAATCGCCATGTCCAACTGCTACTGGGGCTGCAGGCCGTACCCCGATGCAGGCCAACTGCTTGAGCCGCGGGAAGCCCGCAGGATCATCTGGGAGTCGGCGACCGAGGATGGCGTATCCCATGTTGACTGCACCCTACATACAACCTATGTAGACGTCAACTACACTTGCGCCAACTCGGCCTGTGTTCCAAAAGCAGTGCGTCTCTCACCGACTGGCCCTGGTCCGGAGTATTTCACAAGCGCACTCTATCCCGACCCGAATCCTGGCGACCCGTGGAATGCCCACAACTTCACCGGCTTTGATCGTTCCAACGGCAACGCGTACGTGAACTTTATGGCCTCGATAACCGACACGTTTGTGATTAAGAGCTCTCACGCCACGATTCCAGTATTGAGCTTCCTATTGTCTCCGAATAACTCGTTCGCCCGCCCTCCGGGTGAGATTTACTACGGTGATGTACTGGACCTTGGACGAACGGTATTTGAGACGCGGTTCGCGCAGTTGCTCAACACGCAGTACATTCTCGGCATCTACCCCGAGGTCGTCATCGGAACCGTCTCGCTGTCGACCACTAATCAGACGGACCCGACCTACATCGTTGCAAACCGGACCGCAACTACTCAAAGGATCGAGCGAATCCTCGTATGCCACAAACCCTGGTTCGCAACTATGCTGGTTGCCTCCATCCTCCTCCTACTCGCGTCAGTGGCGGGGGCAGTTCTGCGAGCCCTGACGCTGGTGCCCGACGTTCTGGGAACATTGTCAATCGTCACGCTGGATAACCGAGTGGAAAGGCCACTGCAGAAAGCATCCATGCTCGACGGTCTTGAGCGCTCACGGCTCCTCAAAGACGTGGAAATCAAGCTTGGCAACGTTGAGCTTTCTGCGCCATCGGGCCGCATTGCCTTTGCAGCGCCACCCGGTCATGATGAGATGGTCAACTTGTCTGAAGGTGGTTTGTACGAATAGCCATTGAGTTCTCGTCCATAGAGGAACGGTGGCGGGAGTAACTGTATAGAAGTGAAAAGGCTAGCTTGTTTGCTCTTAAACTGACTCATTTCGACACGTAGAAGATCTTGAAATTCCCAATGATGATATGGATATCTTGAAGAGGTCTATGTGCTGACTTTTGCAGTGCAGGACTTCGTTGGTTGTCTTATTTATGTTAGGTGTTTGACAACTGGGCAGAGCTGACCAGGATGAGGAGATTGTAATGATGCATCCTACCCAAGACGAGTTGTTTACTCTCCAGGCCCCGCAACCAACAAACTAATTACCCCAAACATGAAGTCGTGAAATATACCTAAATATAGACAACCCCAGTCCAGTCCACGCGCCACACGTGTAACAAGGGAATGCCGCTCGCTTCATCAGCCGCATCTGACCTTGGATCTCGGGCCTCTCAATCATATCATCCATGCATCTACACTTCAATGAACAAGTAGCCAAGATTGGATGGATAGCAAGCGCTTCGGGGTAAGCAGTAGTCGAGGCGTCGTGGCTCACAAGTTCGATTCGCGTCGACCACGATCCCAGATCCCATTATTCGCGTGGAAGTGACTGGTGTTGCAACACTACACTCAAAGACGAGCATCAGAGTCCAGGCGGTGCGAGAAGTTCGAAGCTAAGGCGGCTCCCGCAGACGCTGTGTCTTGGAGACGAATCAACCGAATCTTGAGTGCATTGATATGATGGGGGTCCGTCCGGTCCGAGAAATCCGAGGCGTTGTGGATGGGGGGTTTCGGTGCGAGAAAAGCGAAGCAGCGGCGCCACTAATCACGAGGCCATCGGCCAATGATGGACAGATGCGATAACGAGGAACATGCGCTTGCACTGCCATTCTCATGAAACGGATGCTTGTTTCTAGCGCAACGGGGAGCCAATCTTCCCGATGGATTGTCCGCTCAATCACAGGCCAATACGATAACGAGACGGCCCCATTTGAAGGGCTGAGCTCCCACTTCCGCCCAACTAACAACACAGGCTCCTCAAATTAAGCATATCCAACCCCCTTGATCTACGCATACGAAGTCAAGATGGCCATCATGTCAAGCTTGCAAGGGAAAGCGTGTCTCTGCGTCATGTTCCAACTGCCGCTTGGCCTCGATTACGTGCCAGACGACGCGGCCAGCTTTCGTTATCGGATGTCCTCCTTATTGGCGAGGTCAGTAAACAGAGCTGCTGCTGCGAGTATTTAATGATGGATGCGTTCTTCTTCTTCGAGATCATATCCAGGACAATTCAAAGCACACACTCGACTTCAGCACTCGAAAACCTGACCTCCGAACTACACCCAGTCTAACACGATACCGCAACCCGATCACGCAACATGGCCGGTACCAGCGACAGATACAAATACGACCCGTCCCTAGCGGCTGCGGTTATCTTCATCGTGGGTTTTGCCTGCTCGGGACTGTACCACGCCTTCCAAATTGGCAAGCTCAGGTCGTGGTACTTTATCCCCTTCTTCATCGGCTGTGCTGGTACGCATTTCCTCTCCGAGCCTGTCCTAGCCGGAACACCCCATGAAGAGCATCAAACTAACTGTTCCTACAGTCGAGGCCGTCGGATACGGAGGACGAGCAGTCAACGCCACTCAGGACTCCGGGGAATGGACCAAGATGCCCTATATCATCCAGGCTCTCCTGCTGCTCCTCGGGCCCCCGTTCTTCGCCGCCTCCATCTACATGGTCCTCGGCCGACTTATCCGTCTGCTAGAGGGCGAAAAATACTCCATGATTAGAACCACACGGTTGACAAAGATCTTCTTGTTTGGCGACGTCGCCTCCATCTTTGCTCAGGGAATCGGTCAGTCACCACCCGACCCAGACCTCAACTCGCTAACGCGAACCCAGGCGCCGGTGTTCTCGCCAGCGCAAAAACTACCAAGAGCCGCGACAAGGGCGAGATGATCATCATCATCGGCCTCTGGATCCAGCTCATCTTCTTCGGCTTCTTCATCATCATCGCCGTCGTCTTCCACCGCCGCATCCACCGGGAGCCCACGCGCGCGAGCCTCAAGCTGCACCTGCCGTGGGGGAAGCTCCTGGTCACGCTCTACGTATCCAGCGGGCTCATTATGGTTCGATCCATCTTTCGAGTCATCGAGTACACCATGGGCGACGACGGCGTGCTCATGTCGAGCGAGGCGTACCTCTACGTGTTTGACTCGACCTTGATGTTCATCGTCTGCGTCGGGTTCAATGTTTTCCACCCATCCGCCATTATCAACAACCAGACCATGCAGCGTGTCCAGAGCGTGGACTCACAGAACGAGCTCGGCAGCATGGCCTAAGAATAGTCAGTCATGGGAATTGGGGGCATTAGCTACTGTGGGAGTTTGTAGCACTGGAACCGTGGGGTGTGTATGTAGGCGGAACGAGTAGATTGGTTATTGATTTGATGGAATATAGATTGGATCTGGTCAAATAGAATCTTGGGAATCACATAATTTCTTGCATGCTATTCTCGGGGATTGAACTCGCTCAATGATGCTTACTCATGAATGATGTCCCACAACCTCACCGGAGGACCTATCTTAAGTACCAGCGATCCCAATACGCTTGCACAACAGTGAAATTTTGCACCAAAGCTACGTAGGTAGCTCAATACAACTATTTCCTCACTATAGCTACAATTGGTCCAAACTCTTGCGTAATATTATCTGCAACCCGTTCAAGATCACACCCAGAGCAAGTACTCGCCCAGCCCCCCAGACCAATTAGACAAAGTGAACATGCCCAAAATACTTGGTGATATGAAAGCTAGGCTTATTTGGAGGACTCCAGACACCAAGCTCTTGGTCGGGAAACATGACGGGGTCGGTGACGGTTCGGAAGAAGTTCATCCTCCACTTTGTGCCCTTGGCCCTGCCGCTGTCCACATTGAACAAGCCCAGAGGAATCTTTGCATGACTTATCCAGGTCTTGTTTACCGCGCTATTTGCAGTGTGTGTCGAGAAGCCGTCAGTAGCGGGATCCGCGATGAAGAAGTGATCGAATGGCGCGCCGTCGGCAACCTCCTTGGACGGGTTGTAGATAAATGCCTGGTACGTGACGTCGGCGGGGTTGATCTCAAACTCGAGGTATGACTGAGGGTCGTCGGTGCCTTTGTAAATGAAGGCCTCCATGACCTCGTACTCCCAGATGTCGTCATTGGTGCCCTGGTTCGGGTCGACGTACCAGTTGGTCTCATTGTAGGCGCTGAAGGTCAAGGATATAGACGTCTTCGTGTAGCAGAGATCGACCTCGGTGAGGGGGAAATCGGTCTTGTTCGGGACCGACTTGGAGTACGAGACGGTACCGACCTCGGGACACGCGGGGACATCGAGTGAGGGAACGCTGGTTGCGGTGGCCATGCCTGAGATGGCGAGGAGGTATGCGACAGAGGAACGCATCTTGATGGTAGTGGCTTTGGGAAGAGTTGATGCGATTCTCGGTGTATGGTTGGAATCGAGTGCCAAACTTGAGGGAGAAGGGCGGTGAGGTTGAGGTTGCACGTCGTGACACCTCACCTTGTCTCACACGAGAAACGATATTCACCACATTTCGTATTGGGAAGGATCCACGCGCGCCCGCACAACCCGGGGAAGCACGATGGTGATGGGAACTTGTCAGAACCAAGAAGACGATGGATGCGGAGGAAGCTCACGTCAGGAGCGCAACTGCCAGGTTGGGACTAAGCTGGCATCCATCGGTGCAACGCTGCCAGTGAGGATGAGGCCTTACCCCGTACTCGGGGTGTAACGTAGCACTGCGAGGGAACAATGAATTGGTTGGGGATGGGAACACGACGAGTACGAACAGTGCTGCTGTGTTTTAGCCCTCGGGTATAATAGTAGTAGGCATATATCATCGCCGTAGTCTGGATAGTGAAGGAACGATTACCTCTGGTTGCCATGATGAGAGAAATGGAAATAAATAAAGTCGCGTTGCAGGTTCTCGTACGTACCAGTACGGTACGTACTAAGGTATGAAAGATTTACTCAAGAATGTTCGTTCCCAACATTTCTTCCGATTTAATCTCGGCCTGCATGTTTTGATCGACGACGCGCATCCATTTCCACCTTCATACACAGCTTACCCGCGGGCCGCTGCACATTAGAGGGTCTACAAAAGCGAAGACGGTGGTCTAATTATTAAACAAAAACTAAATCATCCAAAGACTATTACTTCCTTGCCTATTGGTAAATTTAGGCGTACAGAATAGACACGTTCAAGTTAGACTAGGAAGAGGAACAACTCGGCCAACCAACAACAATTGCCCTACATCAATGACTCCCGTCAAACCCCGCACGAATACTTCCGACGTTGAGATCTACCTTCTTCATCCTTCTCCCGTGCCGTCATGCACGGATGGAGCGACACATCAGCCAACCAGGACCTACGAAGGTCCGGGAATGCCCCAAGATCACGGCATTGCGGCCTGACTTGCCTTGAGAGTGGAGGATTGCATGTAAGCAAAAGATCTCTGCAGATGCTCGGGTATCTGCGGGGTCATCGACGACACTTTGAGTCGCTTCACTAGCTGATCTTCATCACGAGTGCAAAGTTGACATGACGGGGATTCGCAACGAGAGTCCTCAGCCACTCATAGGCGAGAAGTTGACACCTAGGACGGCTTGATATCCGAAGTGCATGTCCAGGGGAGGTGTGCATGCGTTGGACTCCACTGACACGCTTCACAGCGAGGCCAGACATATTGTAAATATCGCCCTTGGTGTGAACTCAATTTCTATACGCACACTGATGAGCCATGGCACCTTCAGAGAAAGTTCACAGTCCTCGATGGCCTCAGGGTCCCCATACGCAATGGGCCCAAAAGCCCATCAACTCAAGTCGATTTCCGGCGAATATGGCCTACATTGACAATCTCAAGCTCGATCCTAATCTTCAACCCAAGCAGTACGAGATCTCGAGGACTCCTCAGGGATCCAAGATTCTTTTCACAAACGTGAAAATCTTAGACTCCACCGGGAGGGAGCCATACAAAGGCGATGTTCTCATCCAGGGTCCGAAACTTCCAGCTCCCCCTTGACCCTCTTGAGCTGATGAGTGTTCAGGAGAGAGGATCGCTGCCGTCGGGGACGTACCGAAAAAGGTCGAATTGCAACGGGACCCAACCGTTCGCGTCTTTGAAGGGCGAGGCAGGACGCTCATGTCTGGATTGGGCGACGGCCACACCCACTTCACCTGGAACGGCGGCGACTTGAATCGACTGGGCGAGCAGGATGAAGAGGAGCATCTCCTTCTCACCATTAAAAGCACGCAATGCTACCTGATGAGGCCGCACGACCTTGGCAAGATCCAGGCTGGGTACTACGCCGACTGCATCCTGGTGGACGGAGATCCTCTGGAGGACATATCGATTCTTCAAGACCACGACAAGCTGAACGTCATCATGATCAATGGCCGAGTTCACAGGGGGAGCGAGGAGGCCGTCCAGTTGTCGTGAGGCTTGGCTGCTAAAGTCTCTCGTCCTTTGGAAGATCTCGCCGAGGTGCAGCCCGCCATGCAAAAGTCATATTAAGTAGTCTGTATTGTGGAAATGGGAGCACTATTCAAGACATGGTTATAAAGAAACATGCCGCGTCTCTCCTCGCTCCTTGACTTCAAGCCGAACTTTGTACAAGCCATTACTGTCCAGCTTGCTAACCTTTGCCGTCAAGGTAGTATCAAACATGGTCTGAAACTCGCATTCCTCGGCCTCCTCGTCGGCAATGTCGTACTCGAATCCCTCCATCTGCCCTTCCTGCTCGAGTTCTACGATGCGACACCACGGATGGCGCACCCAGTCTCGCCTGGAAGGCAGGAAGATAAAGTCCACGCCGAGGACCAGCCCAACGTACTGCACTTGCGAGCTGGTCATCTGCGAGTCGTTCGAGGAGTCGGAGCTGGAGTCGGAACGGTCGACGGGGGTGGAAACCCATCGAAATCCCTCGGAGAAGTTGAAGGAGACACCGCCCCGGGTCGACCGCCGGATTTCGAGCCGCACAACTCCATCGGCGACCGAGGTGATCTCCTTGGTCCCCCGGTAGCGTTCTTCGACGTCATCCGCCCTTTCCACAAACCTGGTTTTGACGCTCAAGGGCCCAGTCCTGCCCTTGGCATCGCCCTTGGAGAGATACGGCCTCTGGAACATTTGGTCGTGGTTGAACCACTGACTCGCCGGGTGACCTTCCACGGCGCGCACCCTCCCGTCCAACATTTGCAGACGGTAGCCAAAGGGCAATAGCTGTCGGGGCTTGTGGGAGACTGAGATCTTCTGAAAGTCCCAGGCCGTCGAGCTCCACCAAAAGGCCTGCAGTTGCGTTGCCCATTCCCCGACTGCTCGCGGTTAATAACCACATGCCCTACGCCTGATTCATGGTGATGATGACTTACGGATCCAAGGCATTGGCCACGAGCCGGAACTATCGTCCGCAAGGCCATTCTTAAACCGCAAAGACGTCACGCTCGATTCCAGAACCTCCTCCTCAACCACCCAGGGATTGATCCTCGCAAACTGCTGGTGTTCGCTGGCCTCGTCGGAACCAAGCGCCACGAGATCGATGCACGGCCACGAATCGCCCGCGCTCCCAAACTGGCAGTCCAAGATGCCCCGGTGATACTTCCTGTAAAAGTTGGTGGGCATGTGTCGCAGCTTGGAGTCCTCAATCGTCCCGAGCGTGAACCTCTGCGGCTGGAGCAGCAGCTCCGTCTCGAGGCCGTTGTTGGTGACGCGCGTGACCTGCCGGTTCGGGTGCTTCCGCGGAAACGGCGCCACGGCCCTTCCGGTGTGGCCAAAGGCCTTTGGAGAGTCGGCCAGCAGCCCGTAGAGGCGGTGCGGGCTGGCTTCCTCCTGGGGCATGGTCCAGGCAAAGATGGACTGGTCGTCGTGGGTCCGGATGATTTCCTCCTGGAGACGGACAAAGGCGTTCTTGCCCTCGCCGTAGATGAGGGGCATGTTGACGGAGAAGAGTCCCATCAGGCAATAGGCCATGTCCTCTGTTCTCGTCGTGTGGCGACCAGAAGCCCAGAACATCTTGCGCGCCACGCAGACGGACTGATGGTCGCCGCCCGCGAGAATGCTAATGTCGATGCCGGTTATCTCAGATATGACCCTGCGCAGCGAAGTCTTCGTGCCAATGTTTTTCCAGTCGCGCGAATAAAAGACGACTTGGCCGGGCGCGATGAGTTCCTGGAGCGTCCACCCTCTGGCAAACCAACGACACGTCTTGAAATTAACCACGTTGAGGTTCACGGGGGTCCTGTCCCAGCTCTGGGACTCGCAGTAGTCCATGTCGGCCAAGTAGGCGTAGCACACGGCCGACCGCTGGTACCAGGCATACATGGAGTTGATGGCCTCGGACAGCTCGGCGCTGCTGGACTTGTCGATGCAGCACGTGTCGATCCAGATGAAGTCGTAGCCCTCGGCGGCGGCGAGGTCGCAGGCGCCCTTGATCTTTGCGAAGCCTTGCATGGTGCCGGCCTCTTCGAGCGACTGGATGTGGCGGTAGGTGACTTCATCGCGGTCCCAGGTGTGGGAGAGGATGGCGTAGACGGGGACGTGCTCGTCGAAGAACTCGGAGAGCTGGAGCGTCGCGGTGTGAAGGAGCCTCATGTTTGGGTCTGAGTTCGTCTTCCTCGCAGTAGAGAAGGGTCAAGAGAGGATTGATCACGTTCTTGAAGCTGACGCGAAGCAGGGGTCGTCAATATTGCCCAGCCCCCACCACGCACTTGACCAGACCTGGAAGCCAGCGCAAGACCAATCCATACGAATAATCGGAATAATATGCGAGGAATATTGACTATATAGTCAATGCTATTGGCACTTAGTAAACCAACAAGCGGACCAAGAAAGCTCTTGGTTTCCAATTGAGCCTCCAGAATAGTCACCAGAGCACATATATATGACAATCTCCAATCCATCCAACCAACAAACCCAAACCCAAACACCTAAACCTCCCCCTTCTCCCCCTCAACCTCGGGCTTCTGCGCCCAGAGCACCCTCTGCCTGTAATACCCGTGGTGCAGCCCCGACCGCAGCTCCCGCCGCAGCTGGGCAATGTAGACCTGGATCTCGGGCCTCGACCAGCCCAGCGTGTGCGCCATGAAGAGCACCACGCCCTCCGTGTCCGTCTCGAGGCTGAAGCGCGCGTACCGGCCCATTTCCTTGAGCACCGGGTCGCGCGCCCAGTCGCCGAGGGGGTTCTAATCGCAGTCAGCTCCGTTAAGGTAGGGAGGGAGTTGTTGTGCTCACCTTGAACTCGAATTCCTGAATGTTGACAAAGCCAGCCGCCTCCAAGGCCTTGCGCTGCGTGTCTTCCTCAATAACAGTGAAGCTGGCCCCGATCTTCCCGCCACCCTCGATGAAGAACTTCCCCCACTGGCCCATGGCCGAGCTCTCGTCGACGGTGTCGTCGTCGCTGGTGATGAGCGACGACGTCTCGTACGTCTCGAACCACCCGCCGGGGCTGCACACGCGGAACGCCTGCGCGAAGAGCCCGTCCCAGTCACGGATGCTGCCGACGAGCCAGCGCATGTGGATGTAGTCGGCCGAGTTGGTGGCGAATGTCCACTCGCGGGTGCAGTCTTCGATTTCGCTGTCGGGGGGGGGTTAGTTGGGGTGTGTCTTCGGAAGTGAGGCGTACAATTGCAGGTTTTGAGGAACCCACGAGGGCTGTATTGGTGAGATGTCGGTTCCTACCACGGCGGCGTTGGGATATGCGTCGGCAAAGTCACTGGGGGGTTAGCGAAACCCATCCGCGACCAGCACGCACTCACATGGCCCAAATGCCTAGGATATATTAATCAGTTGCGGAGCAGAACGTCGACCATGCTCACTCACCAGTCCCAGTTCCAATGTCGAGAACTTTCTAACCCACCAGGGTCAGCGCGGGTGAACCCAACACGGCAGGTCCTCTTACCCTCAGTTTATCCTTCTCCAGGGGCGCCAGGTGAAGCTTGTCGCCGATTCCAAGAGTCAGGGTGTGGTGGCTTTTTTGAATCAGTCGCTCGATCCTTCTCCCACGTCCAAGACCACCTACTTGATGTCCATTGCTTCATTTTGGGCTTCATCATTCGTGCCCCTAGACAGAGTCAGCCCCGGCATTCCATCAAGGCGTCAAGTGTTCCGCCGTGCCAATACTGCGCATTGCCCTGCTCGCTGTGGTACGACCTCCCGTGGATAGTCCTGTACTCGAGAATGCTCGACGTAATCGACGCCGTCGACGAAGCGTTGTCGGCCTCCAGTGTCGAGTCGGCATCGTTGTCGTCCTGGCCCTACATCCCATCGCTTGAGTCAGCAACTGCCCACCTGATCGATCGCAGACGCCATTACCTGCGCAGCCTGCAGCCAATGCTGGGCAGGCAGGATGCCCGTGGTCCCTGGTGGAGGCGACGTAGAGGTGCCGGCCTGCGTGGGCTCGTCGTCTTCGCACATTGTCAGCTCGGAGGGGTCGGTGAGAAGCAATAAGGAACCTCAGCTGGAGGCAATGGTTCAAACTCAAAAACAGACGAGAGCTTGCAGCGGTGAGTCAATTAAGTGAAGAAGAGTCGACCCAACACAAAACATGCAAACATGCGGGGTGACGGAGCAAGGGTTTGGCCATGGCCACATCATCACACGCTTCGCCGGCAATGACCTGACTTGTCCCGTCAGAGGGTCTCTGGACCGGCCATTACCCCATGGAGTTCGTTGCCGTGTACACGTATCTTCGGGGCGGTCCGCAGGGCCGATCAGGCACGAATAGGCTAATGGACGCGGTGCTGTGATTGGCACGTAGACTCGTCAAGGAATTGTGTTTGCGATATAAGGGGGGGTCTCTTGCCTTGCAAGAGGCATTTGTCTTTTGCAACAAATTGTGTGACACACGCTCAGTCAGGTAGGGTTGCTGTAGCATGTCTAAGAGCAGACACCTCGTCCATCCATCCCTCAACCCTTCTTCCCCATGCACATCAAGTACGAAAACTTCATCATCTCCCCCTGGCCCTTGGCCACGTCGTCGCCCTTGAATTCTCCCGGATACTTCTCAACCATCTTCTCGTGCTCCCACGCCACCTCGACCTTGACGTCCTTGAAGCCAACCTTTTTCATCAGCTCGGCCATGGCCCCCCTCGGAATGCCGTGTCGCTCGACGCCCTCCATCTTGCACTCGGGATGAAACCGCCGCGCTTCGGGCCCAAAGTCCTCAAAGTCGGTCAGGGCCACGAGGCCGCCCTCCTTCAGGCACCCCAACATCGTCGTCAGGACCTCTTCCATGTCTGGAATGTGGTGCAGCACCAGGTGGGAGATGATCAGGTCGAACTTGAGCCTCGGGCCATCGGGGTCGGCCTCGTCTGCTGCCGGGAGGCTCTTATCCTCGGGATCGACGAGCAGGATGGCGAGAGGGAGGATGTTCTTGGGCGCCTTCGCCCCGTCCAGCTTGGAGGAGAGGACGTCAATCATGCCTTCGGCCGCATCGACGGCCACGAGCTGGTTCGCGGCGGGGGCGACTTGCAGAGTGAGCAGTCCTGTCCCGCAGCCAATCTCGAGGATGTCAGGTTTCTCGGAAGCGTGGCCGAACAGAGACGGGACAAGCTTCTGTATGGCCTTCCAGGCCTCGAGGCTCATGGCGTGCACGAAGGGGTTCTTGTCCCAGGCGGCGGCCTCGGCGTTGAAGCGTTTGTTGCCGGCGTTGGCGCCTTGAGCTGTTGAGTCGGACATGACTGGAGATGTGCAATGTTGTAACGAGTGTAGAGTTGTCGATACGGTTGGTCTTCTTATCTTCCGGTCGACGTAAGCACAACCTCGGCCAAAGAGAGTGAATCAGGTCGAATCGGTTACTCATCCGCCTCCAAAACCAACGCTAGACTCCACGACGGCCCGGGGAACGGCTCTCGGTCGGTCGGTCCCGTAGAGAATGAAATCATTTCCCCGTGATTATGTCCGGTCCGATTCTTGTGTGCGGGGTTGTGGGGGATTTGCGTCACTATTCACATGGAGAGAACTTGATGCTTGCATAAGTAACTTGTTCATAAATCGGAGATTGTATCAAATGCCTAAGAAAAGCCCTTCTTGTATCCCAATTTCCATCTAGACCCATATCATACCCAAAACGTGCACTGTGCTACTCCATCGGAACAAGACCATTCGCGTTCTCGCAATACAAATATCCCCCCATTCCCTCCATCATCGCGACGCCCATGCCGGCGTCATCTTGCCAAACCACTGCCTGTCGACCATGGAAGAGATTGAGGAACTGGCCACCTCCCATGTGATGGGAACGGCTGTAGAATGTAGCTTGACCGAAATACCAAGTCGACATGGCCCGTCTAGGGTAGCGTCGGCGCGCTTGAGAGGAGTGGCTTCCATTCTTTTGTACGCGGCTCTTGCCATTTTTCATGTGTCTTCTTGAACGGTGACGATGGTTGGGATTTTGTCGAGGCTCGTAGGTAGAATAGTGTCGGGCCATCATTTGGTTTTGCATCATGACTTGGCCTGAGTTTTTTGTGCTGAGGCAACTAGCAGTCATGACGCTGCATTGCGTGGAGAGCATGTTGAGACTTGAGTCGTGGGTGTGAAATTGGTTGGACTATGCTCGAGTGATTAAGTGAAGGAGATGTTGATGGATGATTGACTTGATGGAGGGATCAAGCGAGGAAGTCACCTATTTATATGCTTCCTATCCCAACGTTTCTGTACACATCTTTCGGGTGGTTTATTTTAAACCGTTTAGTTTTGGTGCAAACCGAATTATGGCACTGTCCGGTTCCTGAGTGCAATGACGGAAACTGTTTTGAGTGGACAGGTTTCAGCAGACAGATCAGGATACAGAATTCAGTAAAAGGATTAACGTAAACAGTTCTTATTTTCGAAAAGCTTCATCCTGGCCTACTTGTTCGACGAAGCGCGCGGTTAGATCAAGTTTCTGTGTGGCTCCCATGCCGGGCGTGGGGCAGCATCTCAGCATCTTACAGCTGAAGGCAGGGATAATGTCGCAAATTAAGAAATGAACTGCTTTATTTTAATTCTTAGAATTAAGCCGGCTTGATTTCGAAAATAAGGAACCTGATCCGAAAACCCAAACTTCATCCCTCCTCTCCTACTTCTCCATCCACCTCCTACTCATACTCCCTCATCAACTCGTTCCCTTCAACCAACTCCTCAAAACCCAAAATGTGCGTCGTATGACACCACGGCTTCACTCTCTTCTCCTCTCGAATTGTCGCCGCAAAACACCCCTCCCACCCCTCCCTGGGAAACCGCCCGTTGACGTCCCCCCGCGTCCTCGCGTGCACCACGCCCGCGAACCCTTCGACGCGCGGGTGCGCGCCCACATTGTCATAGATGGTCGCCAACTGGATGATCTGGCCCAGAAAGGTGATGGTGCCGTCCACGCCCAGGTCCTGGTGGCGGATGATGGTCTCGGCGACGGCTTCGCCTTGGTCGCGCGGGGCGCCGAGGGAGGCGAGCAGGTTGAGCGCGTGCATGGCGCCGTGGAACTCAAACGACATGCGTGTGGCGGTGAGGAAGGCCTCGGCGGTGCCAATGTCGTGGAGGAGACACGTCAAGGCGAGCGTGGACGGCGAGAGCTGGGCGTGATGCTCGGGGAACTGCTGCTTCGCAATCACGGAGCAGAAATAAAACACGCGCATCGAGTGGTTGTACGTCTGTCGCGGGAGCTGCGTCTTGGCATACTCCTGGACGTGGGCGACGACGGGGTCGTCCGAGGGAAAGTAGACGTCGTCGACGGCGACGGCTTCCGGGGCGTTGATGTACGGCCGGCCGTTGAAGATGGCGCCGGCGTCGACGGGCACGGCGGTCCAGCCGTTTGCGGCGGTGTCGTCGGAGGTCATTTTGAGCAATAATTGATGTGAAGTCGAGGTGTAGAGGTCGAGTTGATGTTGAGGATGGCGGTGGTGATGGCCTTCGCAATTACTCGTCGACTTTATACTCAGCATGACGTCGCCAACATGAGCGACTTCATTGCTAATACGCAAAATACTCCCTCATTCCCATCCGGCAACTTTTCCGCCCATTGTGGCCGCCGGCGCATGCAGCCGTAGGCGCCTCTTGTATAACCCCCCAAGTTGAGTAATCACTACTCCGTCCTCATTTGTCACCAGAGGTGTGTCAACCTGAGGCAGGCAGTCCGACCAACCCGAGAGAGCGGCTCCGACGATACATGCGGCGAGTTTGCGGCATCGCCATGCCGCAACACCATCACACGACTCCGGATCCGCAGGCAGAGGCGCAATGCGTCTGCTCCTTCGGTCGAGAGGCGTCAGCTTTCTATGGCCGTGTGGCCGACACTCGCCGGCGGCCAAGTGAAGCAGATCGCATCTTGGTACTCAACGTCTATTACTAGTCCAGTAGCATCTATCCTTCAAATCGGGTATCAATGTATGCGTCATCAACAGTTCAATCCCCTAAGCAAACTCTGCGTCCAAGCCATACTCGGCATCCATGTCAGGATTGTCGTCGTCGTCGTCAAAGCCGCCCTCGAATTCACCCCCGCCACCAAACTCCTCGCCGTCGCCATAGTTCTCCGTCTCGTCAAATCCCTCTTCCTCTTCCTCCTCCGCCATGGTCTCGCCTTCGCCCACGACGCTTTGCTCGGGTGCCTCGTCCGCATCGTCGCCTCCGTGGGTGCTACCCGCCAGGCTTGTCTTCCGGCTCGTCGCCTCCGATCCCGGCCCGCCAATATTGGGCATGTCGAAGATGCTGCGGATGGCATCGTAATTGATCCTCTTGGACCAGGCTCGGTCCTTGGCCACGTTGATGGCAGCCTCGGCGGCAGAGCTGGCAGGACTCGTTTGTCCTTCGCCCATGCGAGCTCGCTTGCGTCGCTTGCGCGTCTGTTTGGGTCGCTCGGCCTCAATCTTTTTCCTAAACACCTTTTCCTGGTGTTTGCGCAGCCATTCCTTGTTCTGGTTGACCCAGATCATCTCCTTGATTTGCGCCTCCTCGGGCGAGAGTAAGCAATTGATGACCTCGGGGTCATCGGCAAACTCATCCTCAGTAACGTCTGCAGCCATCGAAACCTCCTTTTGGGGGCGTTGCTGCAAGGCCCAGATGGTGTGGATTCGGGCACGTTGTTCTGCGTTCGAGTATGCGAGAGCGTGTTCGTAAGTCAATGGGTCGTTGAAGATCTCCTCAATGACACCCTCCAATTCTTGCTCGTCTTGTTCCCATTCCTCGTTGATAGGTAACTGGGACTTGCCCGACTTGCCCTTTTCTGCTCCAGACGTTCGAGCATCTTCGTCCAGGGCGTCTCCGAATTCCTCCACGAGAGTGTCCAACGTCTCCAAGTTGTCGTCTTCCCCGTTGGCCGTGTTGGTGTTGAGTCTGTTGATGAGAGATGGGTTCTCGGATATCTGTGAAGGAAGTGGTGGGATGATGAAGCCGTCGTCGTCACGGCGATACTCCACTACAGGAGCCTTGGTGAGGTCGGCGCCCCCTCGAGCATGGGAGTCTTTTGTCAAACTTGGTTGCTCGCCTTCGTTCGTGCCGTCTTCCCCGTCGGTACTTGGCCTCTTCCTCTTCCGGTTCTTGGCCTCGGCTATTTGCTTGTACTCTTCCGACTTTTTGTAAAAGGAGGGCGGGTCGTGAGAGCTTTCGAGGAAATCTTGCTTCAAAAAGTCCTCGACTGACATGCGACTCGACTCGGTCACCTTGAACTCTTGCAGTCGGCTCTGGATGGTGTGATTCGTGACTTTGACAATGTAGACGACCTCGCGGACAGTCCTTCGGAAGTTGTGCATGCGCGCCGCCATGAGCAAGCAAGCACCACAAATTCCAGATGGGCGACGGCCCATAACCATCCAATCCCGGCTCATTCGCTTGACCAAGCGAACGGCATCCTCGGCGACCTTGGCGGTGTCTTGGTGAAACTCCATTTTCGTGGCGAATCGCCAGATGAGGTCTTCGGGATAGACAGGAATCAGTCCATCATTTCCAATCGGGACCACTTCGTTCAGCTTCTTAAAGATGCGACCCAGCTTGAAGACGTTGAGCTGAACCAAGTCGGCAAGGTCAATCAGCATGACCTTGCAGGGCGGCTCTGCTCGACACGCCGCGTAGAGACAGACGGCGGAAACGCTGGCCAGCGTTCGGCCCTGGATAAAGTTGGCGCTCGAGGCCAGCTTGAAGACTTGGGTGCCGGCATTGACCAGGCTGTCGCTCACGTTGAGCTGCTGCGCATAACCCTGCATCAAACTCTTGGCCTCCCTGATGCTCTTCTCCCGGTCCTCGGAGCCCCCTACTCGTCGAAAGGAAGGGCCCATGCTGCGGACACCGGCTTGGTCGGCGGCAATGTACGAACCCTGCACCATGGCCGCACCGCTCGACGTCTCTCCAAACTGCACTTCGGCAACAATGTTGCTGTCGTCGGCGATACGACCGCAGGTCTGACAGGTGCCGTCGACGACATTTGGCTTCGGACAGGCCTTGTTGGGACACTGAGGTCGCGACGGGTGCGCGAGGGAGGCAACCCGGTTATTGACGGCGGCTCGAGACTTTTGGGCTTGCACTGCGGCGGCTGCTCGACGTTCTTCGCGCTCTCGCATGGCTCGGACGGGGTTTGGTTTCGCGAATCGGGGCTTCGCGGCGGACCGCTGGGTGCCCGAACCCGTTTTGATCGGAGTGAGGAACGACGACATGGCGAGGGGGTTCAATGGGTGTTTTCGGTTCGAGCAAAGGGTTGAAATTGCGTCGTCAAATTCGAAATCGGGTGGATTGTTTTCTCCCTCTGATCCAGCACGGATTCTCTCCCCTCCCCCAGACCGGTAAACGGCCTGTTGAGTAAGGAAACGAGCGCCTCGTTCAAGTCGGCGAATTGAGTAAACAAAAAGTCAACGGTATCTGAAGCCACGACACGATGTGGTGGAGTTGGAGACGGGAACGCGGTTGCAGCCAAGAAGAGAGCGAGATATTGGTGGGAGAAAATCGTGAAGGAAGTCGATGGTGGGGGATTTTTGGATGTGGGCGGAGGGCGATGGTCGAGTGGGGAAAAGCTTTGGCTCGCTAGGACCGTGCGTCGAGGCAAAAGGAGTCACGCAGCAGGCAGCGATGGTTCGAATACCGACTGCGGCTCGTTTTTGGACGCGTCTGTTTGCGTGAAGGGGTGTGTTGGAGAGCTCGGGGTGAGGAAGTGTCGTTTGTTTGAATGTCCTGAGTGAAAGCCGCTGATTTTTGGGGAGCCAAATTATAGAGGTCGAGAGAAAAAGCTTTTGCCATTCCAAAGTCAAGAAACGAGATGGTCGGGGACGATGATTTTCTTCCGATATATATCCGTTATCGTGGGAGGAGTATTTTGGGTCATGCTTTGCGGAAGTTACAGTCTTCACTTTCTTTGTTTATGTTTTTCTTCTTTTATTTATCTTTAGTCCTCCTCCTGCTGTTACATTAGATACGTAGTAGTTAGAGCTGTCATGATTGAAAGAAAGTTGTCTTCCCACGAAAATGACTACCTGACTTTATTATCGTCGTGCCCCAAACTCCTTTCTCGCACCCCACCAGCTCCCATCCTTCATGTCGCAGCGATTAAGCCGGAAACTCCTCGCTCGCGAATCCTCACTGCCCGCCATTGACCGTGAATCACTCGCAATTTGAGTCACAGTACAACGTTTCGACCCTTCCACGCCGTATATGAGGCATCCACCAAGCGTGCAACTCACGCGCCACTGTCCGCCTCATGTGCAGAACCGACCAAAACGCCGGCCAACGCATGAAACCCCGACGGCTGTTCGGGCCTGCTTCCGGCGCATTTCCACTTCCATTGCCCGCATCAACATGAACTCATATGTGCAATAAGATGAGGCATTTGAGTCTCGTGTTTGCCTCGGCGTCTTTAGCAGGGAACTCATACGCCTTTTTGCTAATGCAAATGCGCCGAGTACGGTGAGCCGAGTCGGGGCGGGATGAAGCGGCTGCGTATTTACAAAGGATCCCACGTCCCTCCGCATTACGTCAGGCGTTGCCCCGCGATCACGCAGGACATGCCTCATAACTAGACGTCTCCCCCCGTCAACTCCAAACATCACCTACGGACATCCATTTCACCTCAGTCCGAAAAGCCACTCGCCGAATTCCTCTCCGCAACAATGTCGAACCAGAGCTTTAAAGTCACGGCCAAACCGGACACGGACATCTGGAAGATCCCTCCCCACACCAATCGCTTCGAAGGTAGACGACGGCTTCACGCTCCAACCCCTTCCATCCCCCCCCCCAAAAGAACCAGTTTCTCTAGAATCCGCTCACCGACTAACACGCCCCTAGCCCCCTACCACACCCTCGACTCCGGCCCCCTCCCCAAATTCTCCTCGGCCGCCATAACCTTCTCCTCCACCTACGTCCAGCAGTACGACCAGGGCGGCCTCCTCCTCACCCTCACCGACCCCTCGGGCGCGCGCAAATGGATCAAGGCCGGCGTCGAGTGCCTCGACGACTCGGCCCGCCTCTCCGTTGTCGCCTGCGACACCTGGGCCGACTGGAGCGTCGTCACGCCCCCCGCGGGAGCCGACGACATCAAGAAGGGCGACCGGCCCGTCACCATCCGCGTCGAGGCCCACGAGTGCGAGCTGGGCCGCAGCTTGTGGGTGTACTATCTCGATGGGGAGACCAAGGTGCCGCTGAGGGAGATTTGCTGGGTGTATGGCTACGGCGACGAGTGGAAGCTGGAGGTCGCTGCTGCGGCGGCGCGGCCGGGAAAGAAGATTGATGGGAAGTTGGAGGTGCACTTTAAAGCGTTTGAAGTCAACTGGGATACTTAGAATGCTCTGCTATAGACTGCGAATACATTCCCCATTACCTACGATCATCGAGTGTGCCACATTTACATCACGCAAGAGACGGAAACAGTATATGAGGTGGCCGAATTTCTCAATTACCTCGACCCTGACGGAGCTCACGCCAGGGAGGATCGCGCTGCGACCCTTGTTTGTTGTACTATGTACATGAATCATCAAGATCATAAAATCGTAAACTTGTCGGCGAAATCAAAAACTTCGCCCCCGGGACCATGCAGAGTCCATCATGCCCAAAAGGCCGTTGCCTTCTTCCAGCCGTACAAAGGAAAAAATATCAAAATGATTGTCAACCAGTGAGATGTGATGTTGCTTTTTTTTTTTTGTGTTGATCAGAATTGACCGCAACATGCAACTGAGATGTCGGAGGCACACAAGTTCATCCCGTGAACCGTCGTGTGAGATTACCCTCCTCCCAGATTGATGCATTTGCGTGTGGTGGTGCCGAATGGAGAGTTGCCTTTTGCCGTTCCCAGTGGTCTATGCATCAAGAATAACGCCAACCGCTTCATGTAAAGCAAAACAAAGATTCCATCCGTAAAAAAAAAGACTGTTCTGAGACGGGCAAAGATATTCGGGTGGTGTCAATCTTGGCCCTTTGCCCGCCGGTAGCCAAAAAAACTGTCCTATCCCATACTTTTCTCCGTGGTTGACGTGCAGATAAACACAAAGCAAGATCCAGTGCCCTGTAAATAAAACGCCAATTGGTAGAAAAAGATGTCCCGTTGTTGCTGTGCGAATCGTGAACCAAATAGATCTTGGGTATCAAAGCGGAGAGTTGCAAAAGCAGAGTTGCAGAAAACGAGGCAGAACCGTACAAAATCGCTAGGAAACAACTCGAAATCACAAAAAGTTTGAGCGGAGGACGGTGGGCTCGTATGCGGCGGATTAGATCCTCTCAGCTCTTGTACTCAACAAAATCGGTCGGCCAACCTCTTGAGAAGTGGAGTGAAATGTCTGCGAAAACAAACTCCCAAAGGACGACGTCAATCAGATGAGGGAGCACGAAAAGCAAACCAACGCCAGCTGAGTCCGTTATCCCCGTGGTATCGCTACACTTTTTTTGTGGGTTTTCTTGGTTTTCCGCGGTGTCTTGTTTCGTTCCGAACACTCGAAATTCCAGCCATGATGATCCGTTTGTGAGATTCGCAGGCGCTCACGGAGACTTGCGAGTCGAGGCAAGTGCAGCATTCCAGCCCTTCAGACGGTCCTCGGCGTACGCGCGTTGGTGACGTCGATGACATCGTCGAGGTGGTTGCACATGGCGACGAACAAATCGAAAAACAGCTTGGTGCCACCGGCTTCCATCTCAGCCTGCATGGTCCCGCTCCGCTTGAACGTCTTGCGGCAGCGGATGATCAGGGCGAGGTAGTGAGCGCGCAGGCGGCTGTCCGAGTCGGGCGTGTTGGCGTAGGCGTACTGGGCAGACCGCAGGATGGTGCCGACGTCGATGCCGGCCTGCAGTCCCTGCTTGCGCAGGCTCAGTCGCTTCAGCTCGTCGAGACGGTACTTGTCGGCGGCACAGTAGATGATGGTGTCGCGGAGGATGTGGGCGTCGATGCTCGAGAGGTACACGGTGGCGTCGGACGGGGTGGTGATGCCTGCGCGGCCACCTCCGTTTTCGGGGTTGGGGGAGGGTTGAGGCGTCCGGCCTTGATCCTCGAGTTCCCAAGAGTTGCGGTGCCTGTTGTGGAACAGGCGGGGGTAGTAGTCGCCCTTGTAGAGATACTCGAGAATGGCCGAGAAGACCTCGGGTTCTTCGTCGGGGAGGGAGATCCTCTTGCTCTGCGCATCGTGGTATCCGGACCGCATGGCCGCCTCGAAAAAGGGCGACTGGCGGAGGACATCCTCGTGCGCTGCAAAGAGCCGACCGTCGCGGCCCACGTTGAGGGTAACGATGGGCGATATAATTGGCGCGGGGGGTTGCGCGGCGGCGGCGGCCTTCTTGGTTCGTGCCCTGGCGTTGAGGGCGTCTTGCTCGTCGAGCGACCTTTGCAGTTTCGACAGCTTCGTGGGGTCCCGAATGGAATTCGATCTCTTTAGCCTGGCAGTCTTGTCGACGCGGCCCTGGGGCTGGTCTTGCGTGCGGAACGAGCGCTTGAACATGGCTGCGGTAGGTAGGGTAGAGGGGCGAGAGATGAGTCGGGGTTCGAGAGGGAGGTTGAGAGAATGTGTTGATTGTGTTGAAAAACGACCGACGAGACGGGAGGCAGGTCGACGGCGGTTTATATAGGAATCGGAATCTCTTGGGGGGTGTTTGGTCTCCCAACTTGAAGCGAACTTGTCTAGAGAGCGACGAAAAGAGCGAAGAGGGGGGTGGGCGTAAAAGGAGGAAAAGAGAGGGAAAGAGAGTGTGACGCACAAAAGATTGACAAAGAGGTCCGGGCAGAAGAGTAAGGTCCCTGGCAAGACGATACCCTCGTGATAGCTTTGCGACCTTTTTTTGGGTTGTGTGTGGAGGAGGGAAGAAGGGAAGAGAAACAAGGTCAGCGGGAGCGGGTGGGATATTTGTAGGTACACGGTACAGCGTGCATATCCACTGTGGGAGTTTCTATTCGCGCTCGGGGATGCAACCCCAGCCATTCAGACGCTTCGCGGGAGTGCTAAAATTCACAGGCAGCCTTGGACTGCGTTGTACCGGTACGCCTAGTCAAGGCCCCCGCTCGGGAGAGGCCAATGGCATTGGGCATGTGAAGGAGAGCATCATGGCGGACGCTGCGTGGTGCGGAACAATGCCATCGTTATTAGCGCCCTGGGCAGCCACGGGTTGGGTGGGAGTTGAATTAAGGCATGGATGGGATTATTAAGGCACTGATCGAGGTACCGGCAACTTGGAGTCGGGCACTTATATTTAGGTTCCGTGAGGAAGCCAACAATCACATTTGCACATCAAATGCAACTCGTCCAATGGAACTTCCCGGCCCGTTCGCCTCACTCTTCTGCCTGAGGAAGCATCCGTGTCAGGCCGCCCGTACCACCTCCCGTCGACTGTTGAAACCAATGCGTTGTTCAGGCTGAGAGCCATTTCCTTCTACGTGATTCCGACAATGCCCTCCATCGTCAAGGCCACCCGGCATATTCTCTCCCAGTTGTCCCACGTGAGCACCTCGTTATGCGCCAATTCGTCCGTCTCCCAACCCAACACGTCGCATATTCGGGCAGTGCCTCTGTTCCTGAGGCCAATTCCAGGCTCATGGAGGCTTATCGTTGCGCACGACCGATTGAGCTCCCAATCGCTTCCAAGTCCTTCCATATCATGGTCGCGTCGTACAAGCACAGCCCCTTTGTCGCCCTTCTCTGGCTTCCTATTCGCTGTTTCATCTTTGGGTACCATCGGCACCGGTTTTTAGCGCCCAAGCACTCCTACGTACACTCCAGTCTCAGACATGTTTGCTCACACCAAGGTGACGCAGGAGCAGCGACCGCATCCTAGGACATTAGGACCTTGTTCAACCAGTGTCCATACCCCATCTACATTGCACATGAACGTGCTTACAAACGACTGCCAGGCCTGAAACAACCCGGGATAGGTAAAATTAACATTTTCGCCCACAGCTAGTCATGTTGAGTCGTTGACTGCGCCTCTCGTCACGACCTGGCGACGACTGTCATCGGTATCGTCGTACTGAACCAACAGCATCAGGTCTTGTTCAGTAGCTTAGTAACCCCGAGTTGGAGACCCTCAAACGGGATTCAATCTTGCCCCAGATCCCCCACGCCTGGGGAAATGGATCGACTGTGTTCAGCCGAGGAAATATATCCCCTTTCGGAAACCACGGTAAACATGAACGGATACTCTATCCTAAGCGACCCGATGGTGTGTGGAAAATGGTTTATCCTAGAGAATTGGGGTAAATGCCTTGTCACCGATGTTCGGCCATCTGCGAAAGATATGAGGCACAATAACCATTCATTGAAGTCTTTTCTATCCCGTTTTACATTGTTCATATGCTGAATCTCATTTCTCTTGCGACCATGAGCGAATCGACCTCGACACACATCATTTCTACTGCCGACTTGGTTCCCCAACGACTCAAAGGCAAGGTCGTGCTCATCACTGGTGCCGGAGGTGCCATTGGACTTCAAACTGCCACTCGATTGTTGCAAGAAGGGGCCAATCTGAGCCTGATTGACATCAGTCCCGAGGCTCTCGAAGCAGCTCGATATGAGCTTAGTACTCGCATCGGTCCAGGCGACTTGAATTCGCGTGTCCTCACTTACCGGGCCGATGTGACGTCGGAAAAGGAAGTCGAGGCTTATGTCGAGCAGACAGTTCGGAAATTTGGACGATTCGACTGCGCATTTCTCAATGCAGGCATCAGTTATTCGTCGACAAGTTTATTCGATACAACGGAGGAGACGTATGAGAAGATCATGAACGTAAACGTCAAATCAGGTATGAAGCCAAAACCCAGCTTCTCTTCGAGCACAATTCTCAATACTTACTCGAACTTCTCAGCGTTCTTGGGTTTAAAGCACACAGCAAAGGCTATGCGGGACCTCGGCAACGGGGGCAGCATTGTCATCACATCGTCGATAGCAGGATTGCGCGGCACCCCTGGCCTGATCCTATACTCGGGATCCAAGTTTGCCGTTCGGGGGCTGGCTCTGACTGCTGCCTCCGAGCTTGGCAAATATGGCATCCGCGTGAACACGATCCATCCTAGCGGGGTCAACTCTCCCATGTTTAGAAACTCTTGGAGTTCGGAAGAGCTGGAACAGCTGAAAAAGGGCGTGCCGTTGGGCCGATTTGCCGAGACCAGTGATGTCGCTGGTGTGGTGAGCTTCTTGGCGAGTGATGACTCGAAGTTTATAACTGGGGGCTTCATCAAGATTGATGGGGGATGTGTTAGTTTCTAGATATCCCATCACGATTCTGTGTTGAACACTGTGAATCCAGGCGTGGCGCAGAGGTTATACGAGAAACTTGTAAGAATGTGTGAAGCTTTTCAGCATGTTTATATGAGGAATTATCGTCCAGACTAGATATTCTTCAAGATTAAGTCGACTTCTGCATCTGCAGCCTCAAGGATGTGCTCTGCCAGATACAAAGGCTTCCAACCAATACTCTCCCCGTGCCTTGCGGTAAATGTGCAACTAATCTCAGTTAATAATCTTCCAATCATTTCTTCTCTTTTCTTGTGTTCATTATACTCACTTTCCTCCGAGTTGAACCTGCACGAATGGCTTCGGGCATGCAAGGCCTCGAGCCATTGCTTCGAGGGAATCGTCATCAGCGAGCGCCACAGTGGTATCTTCGATAACCTGGCGCTGGGCTAAAGCTTTTGCCATGGCATCGTACAAGTCGTCCCAAGCAATGCTTCCCGAGGCAGCCAGGTAGTATCCGTTCGTTCCGTAGTCGGGATAGTCTCCTGTCAAGATGTTGCGCAGGATGGTGGCGTACAAAGTAACAGTGTCGTGAACATGAGATACGGGCCACGTCTTGGCGATTCGTCAGTGCTTAGCTCTTGCAAGGGACGGCTGACATACCGGGCGATCTGCGTCCACTCTATAGACTCGCTTCGCTGCTATAGCCGCCTTGACGATCGCGACCGTTTGGATCGAGATGGAGTTGCCAAAGCCTTTCCCTTTGCCATCTGGAATAGGAGATGAGTAACGTCTCTAACTTCCAGGCCGAGGGAAAAGTTGCAGGGATTACGAACAAACAATGCAGGGCGCAAATATGTAACTTCGTACACCTTTGGCCTCGGACAGCTCAATAACTTGGTTATTGGCTTCGACAGCCTGTTACATGCTCTTAGCTACTTTTACTGTTAGGAATGTCATCAAATGACCAACCTGTTGCAACATGGCATGTGGTGCTCGTTGACCCTTCTGCAGTTTGTACAGATTCGGATCATTGTCGAACAGCCGTTCCCTTGTAGAAGCACCGGCGAGCGAGGAAAAGATCTTGGCCCCGCTGGTCTGTGGGTGTTGGATCAGTAGTTGCATTCAAGTTATGTTGGAGCTTTTCCTTACATGGAGAAAATGAACTGGCTGTTCAATCTCGTGCCTCAGCTTGGATAGAGCGTCAATAAAATGCACTTGAGCCTCAGACTTGAGTGCATCGATCAGCCAGAACACAATGGATATTTGGCTGTTGAGAATGTGCTTCTCGACCGCGGTCTTGTCATAGGGATCGAAAGACAACGGCTCAGCGCCGTATTTCCGGACTGCTTCTGCCTGCGCATCGTTTCGCACCAGAGCATACAACGTTCCGTGAGGTGGGAGGTCGACGGTCGCCAGGTGATCGAGGAGAGTACCCCCTAAATACCCAGACGCCCCGGTTATGAGGATGTTGGGCGGTTTCATTACGAATAGTGAACAATCATAAGATAAAAGTAGTAAAAGAGGCGGAATATGTATGTGAATAACTCAAGTGAACAAGATAATGGACTGCCCGGATTTATTTAAAGCGGGTGCTTACAAATTCGAAGCTCAAGAGTGGGACAATCGGGCGGTTTCGCCCTGATCACCATGGGAATAAACGTCAAGGGAAGCAGACTCGGGAAGAACGGATGATAACGTTGCGTGCAAGATAACGTTGGCTTTATGAATCATGATGACCTCAGCATGAACTTTTCTAAGATTGAGTAGCAATAGGGGTAAGCTACTTGGACAAGACTAGAGAGAATGCAATCAAGGGCAAGATTTGTTAACTAAATCTCGTACACTTACCGGAGTAAGGCTGGGTATGATGTTGCAAAAGACAAATTGCCTCTTGCGATGCAAGAGACCCCCCCTATATTCGTTGTGATATATGAGGCTAAAGGAAATAGATGCAGCTACTCCTTCTTTGCAATGTCCGTCTTCTCTCCCTCGGCAAGCTTCTCGTCATCACCTAAAACATCGCTATCGAAGACGCCGGCAATAGCCTCCAGACTAAGCCCAGACGTCTCGGGGAAGAGAAAGTAGATACAGCATAGCTCGACAACTAGCCAACCCACGTACACGCCATAGTACTTCCATCCCAGAGCCTGTAATCCGATCGGATTGACGAAGGAATTGATGAAGCCCGCTCCTTTGCCAAAGAACATGAGCACCGAGAAGCCCTTTGCGCGGATGGGGTAATGCAAGATCTCGACGGGGTACGAGTACAACAGCGCGTTGAAGGCAAAGTTGAAGAAGACGTAGAACAGAAACAGCATGGCGATGACTCCATGGCCTGCACCTTTGTTGCCCCGTTCGTTGAAAAGACCGGCGCAAAGGGTCTGGCTACTGAACACGACCAGCATGCCAATGACCGAGGTCAAGAACTGCGTTCGTCGCTTCAGACGGCCGGATGCCACGGCCGATGCCACCGATGTGAGCCAGTTGAAGATCATGAGACATCCGTTGATGATGTTGACGTCCTTTGCATCCGTGATGCCCACCGTCTCCAAGACTCGAGCCAGATAGTAGCTCACGAGACCGTTACCCGACCACTGGGAGAACAAGCCGAGAAGAACAATGACCAGAAGGCGGCGACGGTTCCCTGGCGTCTTTAGCAGGGACTTCCAGCCGGGCGCGTCCTCGACTTCGGCCTCGATGACGGCGCGCATCTCGCGGAACTCGAGCTCGACAAACTCGGACAGTTCCCCGTTGCCGTGGTACTTGGTCAGGAAAGCCCTGGCTTCTTCCGCCCGTCCCTTGGCGATGAGGAACCGGGGCGACTCGGGAATGAACCAAATGGCCGAGATCTGGATCAGCGCCGGGACGGCTTGCAGGTAGGACGGGATGCGCCAGGCCCAGTTGTTGGAGATCCGAAAGGTGCCGAACGTGGTCCAGGCTGCGGTGATGGACCCGAGATACCACGACGTCTGGTAGAGCGAGGTTGCGACTTGGCGATCCCTTGGGTGCGCCAGTTCGCCGATCAGCATGGGGGCGTAGGCGTTGGCAAAGACGAGTCCGAAACCGATGATGAAGCGCGAAATGAGAAACATTGCGACTGGGAGAGTTAGCTCAGAGCTGTGACGAGTCGAGTTTGTGCTGGCTTACTGTTTATCGATGCGCCCTGGATGATACCTCCGATGAGCATAATCACAGACCCGACAAAGATTCCCATGCGCCGGCCCCAGCGATCGCCGATGGGACTGATGAATGGAGTGGCCACGATGCAACCCAGCCCGAGGATGGCGTTGAGAAGGCCGAGGGTGCTCCCACGGGGGCTGTTGAAATCTAGCCAACCAATTAGCTTGCTGGCATGTACACGACGGGGAGAAACACTTACACGCGTCCCAAGCCGGAACAGCCTGGAGGCCAGACATCATGGACCCGTCGAAACCCAGCGTAACCGCGGGCATCAGGCAGGCGGGGATGATGAGGAGGTAGAGACGGAACAGGTTTGCATTCTTGTGGAACGGCGGCGCATCCTGAGCGAGCTGTTGGACCTGGCGATCCAACTGGTGGACGTTGTCGGCGTCAGTCGCGGTAACATGGACGCCGGGTGAGATGGCCTTCTTGTCCGAGTCTTGAGATGGCATGGCTGTCGTAACTGATGAGAGACGTGCTTCTGATATTGCCTTTGTATGTGCAGAATAGGTGGTGCTGTCGAGTAGCAGCAACGAGGGGAGATGATAACAGGCTCTTATACCCCAAGATACACGGCTCGTTGTATCGCAGTCGCCTTAGCCGTCATGTCTAACCGGCGACTCGTCGTCACGTCAGTTTTGTTCAAGTTGAATCATCAGTGCGACTCGCGTTCGACATCGATAGTCTGAGGTGGCACGGCTGGGGTTGTCGTGAAGAAGGTGCTCTGAAGAGTCGCCCTCGACCTGGAATATCCCATCGAAACGACAAAAACCCTGGATATTGTGCAATCCGTCCAGAAATGCCGTTGGGTGAGGCCGATGAATCGGGCCAATGAGGAAGCTCCAGGGCCGATGTGGGGCCGAAATCTCGGGGGTTGGTCGGAGACGGGCCAATGGGAGAAGGCACACGCCGAAGAGAGATCGGGGAGCGTGCGGAGTGCATCGTCTCTTGACTCGCTAATAAGACTGGGATGCGGAAATAAGTCCCTTGGCGATTGAATAAAGCCTGACATGGAAACGCTGTATTGATGTCTGCAACCTTCCATCACACACCATGAGTTCCCTCAATCCCGAAGACCTGTTGGCTCCCCTCTCCCTCGACGAGAAGATTTCCTTTCTCGCCGGAGTAGACTGGTGGCGCACACGCACGATAAATCGAGACGACGTCTTCATCCCCCACATCAAGGTACTCTCTCCGTCTCCCAAGCCTCCCACCTCATCCCGGTTAACCCGCGCAGTGTACAGACGGCCCCAACGGCGCTCGCGGCGAAAGCTACGTCTCCGGCATCAAGGCCGCGTGCTTCCCCTGCGGCACGTCCCTGGGCTCGACCTTTGACACGTCCGTCCTCGAGAAGATCGGGGCCGCCGTGGCGAAGGAGGCAGAGACAAAGTCTGCAAACGTGCTGCTCGGGCCGACGCTCAACGTTGTCCGGTCCCCGCTCGGCGGCCGCAACTACGAAACCTACAGCGAGGACCCCTTCGTCTTGGGCACGCTGGCGGCTGCGTATGTGCGTGGGTGCCAGAGCAGCGGTCGGGTCGCGGCGACTCCGAAGCACTTTGTGGCCAACGACGCGGAGAACCAGCGCACCACGTTGAGCGTCGAGGTTGAGGAGCAGGTTCTGCGGGAGATTTACCTGAAGCCGTTTCAGTTGGTGTTCAGACTCTCTGACCCCTGGTGCATCATGTCGAGGTGAGTGCTGAAGATGTACCCCTATTCCGAGTTGGATTTCCAGGAAGTGCTGATCTGGTCTGTAGCTACAACCGCGTTCGGGGCACCTACGTGGCCGATAGCTCCGAGCTCATCCGCGGCGTGCTGAGAGACGAATGGGGCTTCGAAGGTCCAGTCATCTCCGACTGGATGGGCACATATTCCACCGGAGCCGGCATTGAGGCCGGCGTCGACTTGGAGATGCCCGGGCCGCCCAAATGGCGAACTCCGGAAGCCGTATCGGACCTCATCCGTCAAGGGACACTTTCAGAGCGAAGAGTCGACGAGAGTGTGTTGCGAATTCTCAAACTTGCGCAGAGGCTCGGCCGTTTTGACAATCCTGACGAGCCGCCGGAACGCGCCGTCGAGGACAAAGACCGGGATGCACTCATCAGAGACGCGGCCGCCGACGGCATTGTTCTGCTGAAGAATGCCGGTGCAGTGCTCCCGATCCCAGCGGGTTCTTCCGTTGCCCTGATCGGCCAGCACGCCCACTCTGTCGTCTTGGGCGGCGGCGGAAGCGCTCGCGTCGACGCCCTCCACGCCGTCACCCCCGTTGAGGGTTTCCGCAGGTTGGACTTCGAGGTCAAGACTGCTCCTGGAGTTCCCGTCTTCGGCGCCGTGCCTCATGCTGAGCCTCAGCTCGTGTTTCCGTCGGGCCAGGAAGACCACGCAGACGCACCGGTCAAGCTGGAGTGGTTCAACGGTTCTGTTATCGGACAGAAGTTGGTTCACACGGAATACCGCGCTCAGGCTGAATACATGATCAAGGAGCAATGGCCCGACTACCTCGACAGGACCAGCTATTGCACCCGGATTACCTTTGATCTGGCTTCCCCCTCGACGGGAGATGCCATCTTCTCCGTCATCAGCACAGGCCGAGCCAAATGCTACATCAATGACGAGCTGGCCTTTGACAGGCCGCAAGAAACCAAGCTGAGGCCAGAGTCGTTTTACTTTTTCAAGAAGCAGCTAGAGCGGCGCTTCACCTATCATTTACAGCAGGGTCGTCGCTACAGCATCAGGCTGGAGTCCTGGGCGTGCGAGCCCGACATTCTGAATGGGCCTCCTCTGTTTGGGAAAATGTTCCAGGGCAGCTCGGTACGGTTCCACGAAGAGATTCACCTGGAAGCACTTCTGGGAGAAGCCAGATTGCTATCGAAAGCCAGCGACGTTGCTGTTGTTTGCGTCGGGACTACAAACGAAATCGAATCCGAGGGGTTTGATCGCGAGACGATGGATTTGACTCCGGAACAGTACGAGCTGATCCAAGCCGTTTCGGAATCAAATCCTAAGACGGTGGTTGTCAGTTTCTCGGGCGCTCCGGTGACTCTAAGTCCTTTCGTCGACCACGTCCCAGCGATAGTACAGGCCTGGTTTCCTGGTCAAGAGGCTGGTGATTCCATCGCTGCCGTGTTGTCTGGCTTGATCAACCCCAGCGGCAGGCTTCCATTGTCGTGGCCGAAGCGGCTGGATGATAACCCGTCGTTTGGGAACTTTCCTGCCGATGAGAATGACACGCTGCGCTATGACGAAGGACTTGAAGTCGGGTATCGGTGGTACGATGGCAAGACTCGGCCGGACCCCTTGTTTCCGTTCGGCTTTGGTCTTTCATATACGACTTTTCTCATCTCGCACGTCCAAGTTCGCGGCAACGCTGTCATTTCTTCCCGCGGAGAGATTGCAGTCGCAGCTCGCATCTCCAACACGGGATCTCGACGCGGCAAGGTCGTTGTGCAATTCTACGTGACCGCACCAGATGACCAGCCAGGCCTCCAACGGCCCGTCAAGGAGTTGCAAGCATTCGACAAGATCGAACTGGAGCCAGGCGCCCAAGAGGACGTGGTGGTGAGCCTGGATAGATACAGCGTCAGCGTTTATGATGCGGCCGAGAAGCGGTGGCATGCGGCCGCGGGCGTTTACACGGTGCACGTTGGCTTGTCGAGTGCTGACATCTCGGAGCGAATCACGTTTTCAGTTCCGGAGACGTTTACATGGACAGGTGTCTAAGAATTAGATGGAATAAATATATGCAACATGATTAGATGCTCGCGGGAGACGTGTCCGTCGCCATCCATTCCCAATCGTAGTTGGAACCGTCTCGGCTGCTTAGCTCCTCTCTCTCCGGATGGTCAAACTGACTCTATGAAACAGACAAACAGACAATTGTAAAACACGAATCTCGACATTGAAAGTTTCCTTTGCCGTGCGTGAGCTGGAGCTATTGCCGCTTTAACCTAAGTCTTACCTGAGTCATGCCTAAGTAATTGAGTTGCAACTGAGTAGCGCCTGAGCAGTCGGCCCCCTCCTCAGATAGACATGGGGACGCAAAGAACCCATATAGACACCAAAGAGCGGGAAAATCAGTTATTTATTATTAAAAATCTCTTCTTTAGACTTAACCTCGTTTTACTATATCGTAAGCTTTATGAGACAGTTTAGAGGTCTTAGAATGTTTGCATAACTGCTGCTATCGCAAGCCTTAGGCCATTTACTATTTTCTTCACCCCACTTATAGTAGTGCAGCTTATTATCTCTTTTACGATACTTCCTGCCTGAAGCTGCTTATATTAATTGCAACCGCTATTCCTCCCTCCGCTAAAGTCCCATTTATACGTCTTGCCAACCCACTAGCAGTGATAGAGTCTGTCCCAGTCTAGTCCTAGTAGCAAGAGCTACTAGTAGTAGGGGCTAATAGTCGGAGTAGATCATCGGGTCGCCCATGCCCATCATGACTTTGGGGTTTGGACACTAGAGGATGTGGGGCTTGATGGTGCTAAAGTCGATTCCACCAGTCCCCGATTCAGAAGGTCCATATTTTGCACTATACCGGTTTGTTGTAGGAACTGCATGGTGAGATTGTTGGGCTGGGGCTTGGTTATGACTTAGGCCGGGAAGTTGGGTATTGAGGGCGATTGCGAAGGGAACAGGGTCGTTGCGCCCATGTCGGGGGGGACTTGAAGCCGCTGCTGCCGGTGAAGCTCTGAGGCGAGAGAGTCATGGCGTTATTGCTTCCGAAAGCCGCCTTCCTGTAGTCGTTCTCGAAGTCGGAGTGATCGAGTTTCGATGATGATGCCTGTTCTGTTCGGATATAGACGGAAGAGTCGGTGTCCTTGGCCTCCTTCCGGGGCTCTTGTTCTTTTTGTTGCTCCTTGAGCTGGCGGGCCAGCTCTGCCATGCCGGTCTCGTCTTCGGGGAATACTGAATGGACAGGGAGGTCGATGTCGCTGTTGGGTCTGATGCAGCCCAGCTTCTGGGCGACGTTGTGGATCACGGGCACGCCCCGGTCGTTCAACTCGGGCTCGCCCAGCTCCCATGGCTGGTTATTTCGCACCATTGAGTAGAGCTTGTGTGCAATGGCAATCAGGGCGTCTTGGGTGTTCTCAAGGACCTCGGCGTATCTAGACGGTATAGGTGAGAGGTGGGCCCCGAGGGTCTGTTGCAACTTACCCTCGTGGCAGCTGTTTATACTCCATCTGCTTTCTGACACCAGCGGTGCAGACCAAGCCGTTGTCCTTGCATCGCTTATAAGGGAACTCGCTGTCATACTAAAAGCATGTTAGTCAGATGGGGCGAGTGGGTGGGAGTGATGTCGCCATACCTTGGTCTTCTTTATTCAACATCTCTTACAGGCCTTCTAGACTCTCTTACGGCGGCCATGCGTGACAAGATCAAGCGTCGTTAACTAGTGAAGTCCGCGCATCGGTTGTTTACCACTTAACAGGGGACCATTTTACTAGACAAATTTTGCCATGGAATATGCTCTATCTTCCCGCAGAGATATCTAGCTCTTATCTTGGTAATAACAGTATAACACTATCACCAGAACCTCCAGATGCGACGGTGTAATAACGCGCAATGAAATAGTAGGACTTTGAGCCATTGAGATCGCGCTAAAGACTCGTGAATGCAAACAGATGTCTCGTGCTGGGAGATGTCTCGTAACCTATGGGAAGCAGCCATGAGGCAACGGAAAGTTCCAGATGGTGCTGCCATAATCATTGGTCAATTCGATAGACATATCATCTTCTGAGTGTTCCGCGCGGGATTACAAATCTAGCCTTGAAGTGAAATTGTCTAATGCTCATGTCTCTGGCTCTCGCTGGATATGGACAAATATTTAGAAGCCTTAACGAGTTTGGTCCGAAAACGTCCGGGAACGATGTATAAATAGGCTCTCAAACACTGCGCAGGAATTTGAGCAATCGTTTCCTTGACCGTCGGAACAAAAAGGGTTTAAACAGCCACTAAAGAGACCATATCGAAAGAAGTTGCTTATTGTTGTTAGCGGGACCGGCACTTAGGGTTTATCTCTGATCAACGCTGCTCTCAAAGACGGTGTGTACAACGTCCGAGCCCTCACCCGCGAATTCATCCAGTGAAAAGGCGGAGACTCTGCGTGCCAGGGGCGTGGAGGTGGTCCAGGCTGATGTCAATGACGAACAACTCTCTCGTCAACGCGTCGAAGACGGCCACCCTGGAGCACTTCGTCTGGAGTATGCTGCCTAATAACTCCAAGCTGACAGGAGATAAATACAACATCCCGGGAAAGAACCGGGTGGACGACTACATCAGACAGAACGAGGCCCTATTTTGTGGATCACCTTCAACGGCAACAACTTCCAGTATCCCATGTTTACTCCAAATTTGATGGTAAGTATGGCCATATGCGGCTATTGCTGTCCCAGAGGACGGGAGGGATTGGTTGCAGTTTGGGGCACCGCTAACTTTGGGCACAACTTGACAGAAAACCTCGAGTAGCTATGTGCGGTTATCTCCTGCTGCTCCCACGACTCCTATCAAGTCAATTGGCAGCCCGTTGGGCAACATTGGCGTTTTCGCACTCGCCATACTCCAGCAGCCCCATAAGACGCTGCCAGGAAGATTTGTCGTCGCATATGTCGAAGAGACTACCACCGGTGCGATGCTCCAGGACTGGGCGGCGGTGACGGGCAAGCGCGCTGTCAATGTGCAGACGTCGCTGGACGATTTCAGCAATGTGTGGCCGATGTGGCGCATGGAGATGGGCATCTTGATGAAGATGTGGGACGAGCTCAAAGAAGGCAGTTGGTCGGGCGAAGATAGACTACTTATAATGGACTTGGGCCTATCAGCAGAGAATTTGGTCGGCTTCAAAGGTGCCCTGGCGGAGATGGATTGGAATGCGCTGCTATAGCAAGATTGAAGGCGAGTAAGCTGCGTAGCTCCCTATAGGAAATCTGGGTGAGCCCATTCCACATTACATCACAATATCATCATCGCGCTCATCGCTGAAATCAATGTGCCGCAGCCCTCTGCAATGAGCACTATTCACTGCTCATCATTGATGTGTCAAGTTTGATATGTGGCCCGGAACTCTATGCGCCGTGTCCTCGACTCAAGTGGCTGGCAGAGCTCCAAGCGCCAGATGGTTTCACCCAGATCTCAAGCGATCGCGGGCTCACTTGATGATATCACAATAGAGGCGACCCACTATAACTGTCAACGCATCCTTCTTCTGGTCGGTTGTGGGCTCTGGAGTGGGCAGGACGAAGCCCTCGTTCATGGCGATTCGAATGACCTCGATCACCTCGGAGTGGAGGTGAAGACAGCTTTGATGCCAGACATCATGGGATACTATCAATATGTTAATAGACGTCAACGGCGGCTCGCCAATCTGCTCGTTAAGAGGGCGGGAATGAACTGTGGCTGCCCGAACGAAGCTAAGGGCCATCATTCACGATTCTGGTGAGTTAGACTCCCTCACGACGGGGGCGGAAGGGTGGAGGGTGGAGGAGATTTCGTCATATCGAGTCTGGAGAAGGGTGAAGTCGCGCCTGGTGAAGCTCTTGGGGTCGGAGAGGACGTTTTCGCTGAAACGGGGCCCGAGCATTGTCGAGCCGGTCCATTTCTCCAACACCAAGTTAGGCACGGGAAGGATAGGAAAGGATTCGCTAGAAGCACTACGCACCTTGTATTTCTTGATGATTTTGCGGAAACTAATAGCCTGAGCATTTGACGAACCGCGATATAGACCGAATGTCTCTACCACAGTGTAGCAGCTTATGCTCGTACTTGGTAAATATCCTCTGATACTTCAAGGGGGCATCTACGGCCACTTGGTCCTGGGACTTACAGATCCAGCGGTGAATGCTCTTGGAGAGGTATTCTAGTGAGCCGTGTGGATCTTTATCTCATGCTTAAGCGAGTTATAGTCGAGGTTATCTGCTGGGCATCAATTCATCTGGTCAGTTCTGACGACGTAGGTAGCCGAGCCGAGGTCAGACATGTAACATACGGAGACTCCATTCTGGGACGGACTCGCGCTCGAGCTGCTGGCCGTATTTCATACTTTAATAAGTTTGGCGGCAGCAGCCAATTGACGAGTGGAGGGGATGGTTTCGTTCGAGCTCCTCGATCCCCGTTCGCAGGAGGATGCGATGTTGGTGGTGCAGGAATAAAAAGCAGGTGGGCAATGACGGTCGAGTCGAGAGGAAGAGGCAGTCTCCGAGACCCAGGAATCCCAGGAATGACGTACCGAGACAAAAACCGGGCGGCCCCAGGTGCGTGTGAAGCTGGAGTCTCGTGGGCTGTGCTGGAGATGAACGAAAGGACCCGAAGGCAGGACCAGGGCTTCAAACTCTTATGCTTAAGAAAAGTAGGAAGGGAGCAAAATATTTCTAACTTTATAGTACTATCCGTAATGCGCAATGCCAATCTGAAGCGGTCAGATCTTGCAGGTAATAATTAATCAAGGAACTTTCATCCAATCCCTGTCGTAGTTTTGCTCTGTGACTTCTAGCCCATTTGAAGGCTATCTAGAGTCGATAAATGATAAATCAATCAGAGCCGTGGAAGTAGGGAAAACCGTTAATCGTCGCCTGTACCCCATACAGCCAGAAGAGTTGCCTGTTCCACTGACGGATTGGAATAGAAGAGTAGGGAGGACCTCGCTATCGTGCACAGACAGACATGGTGTATTTGAACAATAATATATGGGTCCTGTGTGTATTTTATCAAAATACAGTGCACCCTTGGTACAGTGGGCCAAACAACGGTGACGACCAGTGGCAGCAGCAGCGATGCAGGGCGGCGGGGAAGCAAGTGCATGCCGTCCCTCGAATCCAGCCTGCCCTTCCGCTTGGAAGATTGAGGGGATGGCATTAGCCCTGTTGTGGTAATCTGGAGCAGACGGCCACGTCACCACTCACGCCATCTTCACATGCTAACAATTGCGAATATCAGGTTTTAAGTCAGGGAGAGTCACATGTTGTAGTATCGCAGACCGGTTGGAAAGTTTCGAGCCACCTCGCCGTGGTCTCTGAATATTAGCGGCAATTTCATCCAATGGACTTATAGTTTGATGATTTGAACTCTTGTCAGTTGCGAAAGGGCGCCATATTGTTGTAACTTTGGCTGCGACCTAAGCGGTTCTGTTCTACAATGACGCATTATCACAAGGCGGTGTTCGTCTGCAAGCAATGGGTCCTTTGGCAGTGCTGTTAGGTATGGCTAGGATTCTTTCCAGGGGCATACAGAAGTTTACCTTAGTGCAAAATAAGGAAATACATGCGAACGGGTTTGCTTTTTTACTTTATTTAATTTTTTCTAAAAATAATAGAAAAAAAAGCAGGATATTTTACTTAAAGAACCATATTCTAAATTAGGATAATAAATTAAGCAGGCCTAAAGCTAGATATCTAGATGCTGAATCCAGAGCATATAGTTACTTAGAGCAATTAGAATTATTTCATCTTACACAGAAATTTTCTAACACTTAGATTTATAAGTTTAAGTTAGCTAATATTTTAAGTGGCCACTGGAAAAAGCATGTTCTAAGTCGTTTGGGACAGTAAGGGAGTGGCGAGCTGAGCCTCCCGCCATAAGGGGTTCCATACCCGAACTTATCGAACCCTAAGCTTCCCAAGACCGAAACCACCATATATAATAAAGCTTCTTATGGACCTCTACTCTTGGAAAACCTTAAGTTCTCCCAACTTATTTTTCTTTTCTTGCTCAACCGCACACTTCCACTTATAAGACAATGGGCCGCGCGTCCGACTTTAACCCAGACAGGGACATTCCGTCCCTTGAGGGCAAGGTGATTCTTATCACTGGCGGCAACATTGGCCTTGGGAGAGAGAGCGCCTTGGCTCTCTCGAAACACAAGCCATCCCAGCTTTGGATTGCAGCCCGCAACGCCCAAAAGGCAGACGCAACGATTGCCGACATCAAAAAACAAGCTCCTGGCGTCTCCGTGCACTTCTTGGAACTCGACCTCGGCTCTTTTGAGTCGATCAAGAAAGCGGCAAGGACCTTTCTCACCTCTGTCTCCCGCCTTGACCTCCTTCTGCTCAACGCTGGCGTTATGGGTGTTCCACCCGGGCTTACCAAAGAAGGATACGAAATCCAGTTTGGGACCAATCATGTCGGACATGCCTTGTTTCTCAAGTTTCTCACGCCTCTCCTGATTGACACCGCCACCAACTATTCATCGGCACCCGGGGTCCGGGTTGTCTTCCTGAGCTCGTCGGCACACAAGCTCACTGTGTCAAGCGGCATCGACTTCGACGCCGTCAAGACCAAGGCCGAGGGCATATCCACGACTCATCGGTATGGGCAAAGCAAGTTGGCGAATGCAGCGTACGCTCGGGAGTTAGCAAAGAGGTATCCACAGTTCACCACAGTATCGGTTCACCCTGGAAATGTCAAGACAGACCTCAATAAGTCTCACGGCGGGAGCATCGTACTTCGCCTATTCCAAGCGTTTGTGGTCCCGATTATTGGCATAACCCCCCAGGAAGGCGCTAGGAACCAGCTCTGGGCTGCAAGCGCAAAGGAAGTAGTGAGTGGAGAGTACTATGTGCCTGTTGGAGTGGCTGGAAAAGGAAGTGCTTTTTCAAAGAGTGAGGAGTTCGGGAAAAAGCTCTGGGAATGGACGGAGAAGGAGTTACAGGGACACAGCGCATAATGTAGTCTTCAAGTCTAGTCAATAATCTCGCGCCCTCTCTATTTTGCGTATTTTATCCTGGATACAATGCCTACGCGGATTTAAGAAGTAAAGATCCAGGTTCAATTCTCAGGTCCAATGTGCGATATCAAGATCAGACCGGCTAACCGGAGGTCCGAACTGCCGGTCAGAGAGCCATCTCAGCACTGTAACAACCCCTCAGCCAGGGCCTCACTGAACAGATAGAAATAGGGCCCCAAGCCACTCGTTAGATTGACAAAAACCAAGAGCTTTCCTATAACTTCCTTTACAACCTGCTACTGAATGTGACATGCGAGAGCTGAGGGGTTATCAGCGCCATCGATACGGACATCATCCTCTAGCCCGCGACACCAGCCATGGTTATGCAATTCAGAGTATGCAACCAACTGACTGACAATCAGTCACATCATGTCAACAACCGAACCCCCTTCTTCCGTACCGGTCATTATAATCTTAATACGCTCCCGAGTCATCGTGCCTTCGATATTCTGGTCGCGGCCTAGTCACGCGTCGAGCCGCCATACAGTCCCATGACCTCGCTTCTATTCCTCTATCTGTTTAGGGACTAGAGACGGTCTTCGAGGGTCGTGATCCTATTGTGGAGTGAGCGGTACCCTCCGCGACGTCCCCAATCCACCCTGACATTGATGACATTCGCCGCCTAGCAGCTAATAATTAAATTTATATGAGAAATTCATTTGTATTTTGCTCAGGTGCGTGGCATGCTCTCGATGGTCGGCGGGCCAGGCTTCATCCTGGGGCCACGGGGTCAGCATGATGCCAACGATGCACTGGGCAATGCGACGGACACTGGGCTATTCGATTAGGCCCTCAGAACGGTGTTGCGGCGCTGCAAATGGCTGTTGTTTCAAAATTTCGTTCTCGCTGGTGGTGGTGGTGTTCTTCCATCGGTGAACCACATAGCGATACAGAGCGCCAAAGTCAATGGAGCACAGCTCAGTGAGCTCCGGGAGCAAGGTGAGCGCAGGCTGATTAGCGCCAGATCTCATGCCGCTAAAGCGTCAATAGGTTGCGTCGAGATTCGGGTTGTGAAACAGTTCGACCTTCAAGTCCCAGCAAGTCCTCAATGCCAATACGATGACCTAGAAGGAGTCAGCCCAGTGATGTTTGGTAATTGGGGTGACTTTACCTGCTGTACGGGCGTCAAATTTTTCGTAGTAACTCCCAAGATATAGCATCTGGTTGAGGAGCCGAGAGCTGTCGTCAAAGATACTCCCCCATTCTGATGCGTCTCGATTGCATACCCTCCTAAATGTCTCGAGATGTTGATGCTGGTCATAAGTCAGCGTCGCTCACTGCCCCGTCAACAGGTCACTCACCACCCAGATGAACATTCGAGTGTGGTTCTTGACTCTGTGAATGCAGCTCGTCATGGCGGCCATTTGCGTACGTAACCGTTCCGCAGACTGTATGGAGTTTGCGAAAAGAAGTGCATGCGTGTGGACGACCATGGCAATCGTCAGGATTTTCCCAATGGAGAAGTTGTGAAGATCGAAGCCAGCTTGCTTCCAGACCGTGTCGACAATGTTGGCAATGGCTGCAGCATGACCGTGACACTCGGAAACCGCATTCTCTACTCCGCCATCGCGGTGGTTGCCTTCCGCGTCAAACGCACTCGTCCTCGGAGATTTGAGGGCGTCGAAGTGAACCAGTTGGCCAATGTGATGATGGAGAAGATGCATGTACGCAAAGCTTCGAAGCGTATCGTGTTGCAGATGACGGCTCACGCTGGCCGCGGTCCAAAGCAGCGATTGATCGCGAGCCCTAGAATAGTCGTCGTACTTTTTCCGGATCGCCGCAATGTCAACAGCCGATTCGTCGCTCAAGTGCAGCCCATACACGGTCACGAGCAGGCCCGAGAGGTTCAGAATCTCCCGGGAAACGCTGACATGGCTCTGTGGCCCTCCGGGTTGGACAGCAGTTCCCCTTTTCAGGGTCCAAAATTCTTCGTCGCCGAGCATGGTTGGTATCTCGTCTTGACTGGGAAAGTGCGGTGCCAGCCTCAGCGGAAATGATATGAGCCGGTCCATCAGCGCCATAGTGCACACGAGGCGTCGGTGAGTCTCGGAGAAGACGGTCGTGTCCCCTTTGGCGGCATCCGTGAGCCTCAAGGCCCTCAGCATATTTGACGCGAAGCCTTGGGAATTGGTCAACAGTGACTTGGAATTGTCCAAGCCAACTCACCAAGGTAGACGTATGCTTGCCTAGAACCGCCAAAGGCCAATTTGTAGGTGCTGAGCAGTACGTAGGCCTGAATCGTAGGGACCGATGGCCAGTCAAAGTCGTCGAGAAGCAGTTTCCGAGCATGTGCGAAAAGAACCTCTCCCCTGTGACACGGCGGGAGGTCTTCGGTAAATGGAGCCAGAGAAAACCTGGCGAGCTCTATTAGCGTTGTCTTCACAGTCAGGTGTCGAGTTGGGACTTGCCGGATGCTGAGCGCCGTCATGGCGTACAGGATGACCTTTGGGATCTGGCTCATGGCAAAGTCTCTCAAGAAGAGCTCCTCGTCAAACATGAAGTGAATGTCGCTGAAATTGCTAAAGTACAGCAAGATCAGCGAGTGGGTGAACTCGCCTTCTCTCAGGACGTCTTCCGGACGCCCTCTGCCCAGATCAAGCCCAAGGGTTTCATGTCGCAGACGATAACCAGGTGGCCTCCGGGTTTCTCCTCGAGGCGAAGGCGGATGCGACTCGGTTGCAGATGCAGATGCTCGACCGTGGTCGTAGGAACATTGCACCTTTCTTTTGATGCACCTTTCGCAGCTGCCACCGCCCGAGGCCATGCAGCGGACCTTGCTCGAGCTGAGTGGTATTTTAGCATGCAAACTCTATCATTGAGGACTTTACTGACCGGCAGCTGGCGCAGGCATTCCGAGGCATTTTTGGGGGTTTGTTGGATAATTTGTCAGGTTCAACATTGCATGTCAACATCAATGGCTCTGAGCACGACAGCACGTTATGACCAAATCCGGTAACCCCATCCCACCATTCCAGTTTGAAAGGTCTGGTCTTTGTGAAAAATGAGTAAAATAGGTCTTGCGGCTTCACACTCTCCAGTCACCACCAAAATGACTCTTCCATAGCCGGCTCCTCGTCTACTCATACTCCGGCATGGAAAGACGGGCTTTCTTCTTCTTCTTCAACTTTTTCTGCTTCATCTCCGTCTGACTCGGGGAAGCATGAATCTAAAGACGAAAATGCGTCAGTATTCATTCATTCCACTGCCAAATAGCGGATGGAACTGGCATTCCTCTTTGTCTTGCTGGTTAAATGCTTACTTCAACGGACTCCGGCAGTTCAGGTACCTCTTCCTCCGCACTCGCTTCTGGCAAGTCGCTCGTGAGATCCCTAGGAGGCCTTGTCCAATCCTTGGCACTGTTGGCAGATGTGTCCGTTCTCAGCCGAGAAATCGCTACCTCTGTGTCCCCCATGGAACGGAGAGGAAGCTCTATCCAGCTCCTGTCAGATGGTTTCGTCTTCGGATGAGCTGACTTACTAGCAAAACCACCGCCGACGAGTTCCTTGCAAATCTCGGTCCCGCTATTGAGCGCCGAGAGTTGGGCCTGCAGCTGTTCGCGAGTCTTGCGTGTACTGGCTTTCTCGCCAGCGATCCGGTCCAACTCTTCCGCAGACATTGTTGCGATACGAACAGGGTGGATGATGCTGCCAAGTTGGCTAACAAGACCCGTTTCGATGACCTCGACGGAAACATCGTCGATGAACCGCTTCATGGCCACCTAGTGAACTGTCAGTTAGCTTCGTTCTGGAAGTTCTATTAGTGAGTCGTACCTTGTAGTAAGCTTCGAGACAGCTGAGTGCATCGGAAGCGGCAAGACGAGTCGTGTCTGGCTCCATCTCGAGGGCCAACTTGTCAACGAGAGATTTGAGATTGTGATGCGAACTACAATAATGTCTTTCGCCCAAATCCTCATTGAAGAAGGTTTTAATAACACGAGTGATGGCGTCCCTGTTGCTTTTGGCCCGAGCATCCCGAACAGCAGTTGTGAGATCATCATGATAGGTGATGGGGTGACCTTCCTGGTGCTGCTTAGTTAGGACTTTAGTCCCTTCTATGAGCTTGCAAAGAAGGTCATCGAGGTTAGGCAAAACCAGGCTCTTCCAGATAGTTGCCACAGCGTCGGCATCCGCAATCTCATCAACGACATGCTTCATAAAGTCGCGCGCGGCTCTCCAGACAGCATCGATGTGGAGGCGAGTGATGTCCTGCCAAGGCGAGGACTGCTCTTTGAACAAGTCTGTGATGATCATGGGGTTAAACATCCCCGGAAGTTCTCTGCCGCGGCTTTTCTTCATCAGGTCAATGATCTTGTCGAGAAAGGCTTCCCTCGTGATCTCGCGACGCGTCTCTGGGCCCTCGAGTTGGTCGTCACAAATTTCCAGCAGTTTGCCGTCCCTGCGGAGAGTGACTGCAAAGTCGGCATTCAAGTTCTGAATGACGGCGCGAATTCTCTTCGCACAGCCAACGCTGGACATGGCGTCTTCAAAGAACGGGTCATTGTAGGTTCCGTCGACGGCAGCCTTGACAATGGACTGGAAGGCTTGACTGATCTTGATGAGGTACACTCGTTTCTGGTCCGCCGTGACTCTTGGCTCTCCCAGCTGGTTCAACTGTGCCTGGCACAAGGTGGTTTTGCGGGCGATCTCAGACATCAGATCCGGGAGCTCCGATTTGATTTGGCGAACCAGAAGCTTGCTGAGCTTGGTGCGCAGGGCTTTGATGCCTCGGTCGGTCGATTCGAGGGCCGACCAGGCGCCACTGGACAGGAACTCGGCTTCGAGGGCGTTGCGCTCCTCCAAGGTCCAGGCGCCGGCTTCCGAGTCACTGTTCTTGAGGACGTGCCATCCAAGACGAAATTCAATGTCCTCGTTCATGGCCAGGGAAACAAACGTCTTCTCGGTGCCGGAGCTTGGGATGAGAGTGTCGGGCTTCGTGATGACGCCCAAGGTGCGATCGCCCGACGAATCGGCCGACCGGGCAAGCTTGAGAACGATCTGGTTGGCGTAGTCGTTCTTGGCCGACACAACAGCCAGGATGATGCTTCGAGGCGACTTCATGTAGCCCTCCACCATGTCCTTGACCAGCTGAACGTCGGCAGCGGATTGATTCTTCGTCTCGGAGTGGATGAGCCCCGGCAAGTCGACAATGGTCAGGTGAGGACGATCAGGTCCGCTGATTTCGATGCGAAGGAGGTCGTTCGAGAAGGCCTTGCCCAGGGTCGAGATGCCCATGGCAGCTGTGGCTCGCTCCATAATGCCGGGCAGCTGCTCAAGGGCGTCGAGTTTCTCCGCGAAGCCCGACAGGACCTCTCTTTCGGACTGGGATCGGGACTGATGCGGAACAATGGAGACTTTGACAATGGTGTTTGGTTCCTTTCGAAGGACTAGCTCGGTAGGGAAGCGAGTGCAGATGTTGCTCCGGACGGGGAAGGGCACGCCCGAGATGGCTTCGAGGACGGAGCTTTTGCCCGACGACTGATCACCGCAGACGATGATCTGGGGGAGGCTGATGTAATGGCTAATGCCATGAGAGCGAAGCGCGTCTATGGCATTTAGGAGATGCAGTTTCTCCTGAGAGCAGAGGCCATCGAGGCCTGGAGTCAGGCCGACCAGCATGGTGAGTCGACTGAGTGGCGGACTTGTGAGTTGATGAGTTGGCTGATAGAAAATGAAGGGCGAGGAGTTGATGAATTATGAAGTGCAAAGAGGTGTTGGATGAGGAATGAATCGTAACGAAGGATTTACCTCTACTATTTATCTCCATCGGCATCGGCCTCATTATTGGCATTCTCACTCAGAGCAGCCCTTGGTTTGTTGGGAGGCCATATGCCGGAGGCCGACCGTCCCAGCCAAGGACCCAAGGCTTTCTCTTAGACTGTAGCACAAGGCCCAACGGCACGATGAGGAGGGAACGTTTTAGCGGGGTCAAATTTCCGATGGGCATCACTCTTGACGTGTCTTCGCCTGGTCGAATGATTCCCTGTGTGACTGTGGCACAGGCAGGTGTAGCAAAAGTGGAAAAATACCACGGCCAACAACGGCCGCCTCGCCTCTGTGGCGGAGTCTGGGTGCACAAGGGTCCATTCTGTACTAACCGTGATTTTACTTGTGAGTTTCTTGACGAGTAAGAGCAGATTGATCGACATTATTCCGAGAGTGGCCGAAGTATGCGTCAAGAGTAGACGGGTGTTTTGCTTGGACTCTGGAACATTTCTACGGAAGAGCAATAGGTAGACGAAGACTGGAACTGAGTTTTCGACGGCGCTAAAAACGGACCAAGGGAACATGAAGATTGAGAGCTGAGGAAGTTGAGTAGAATGAGAATATTTTGGAGACTTGGAGTCCTTGATCTTCTCGTGTGGCCAATTCTATGCTCACACTTGGTTTGTCTTCACCTGATGCTTGGCTAACACGACCGAGGCTACGGTGTTGGACTGCAAGTTGGCTCTCTGAGCGGAGGGTTCTTTTTCAACTGCGATCAAGCGGCAAGGAGAAAAGCAACCTTAAGCGCCCGGACAAGGTCACTCCAAGAAGGCCCGGCGGAGTTTCCGAATGTCCACGCTCCGCCGGTCTTCGAATTGATCCAACAATTCTCATGCTTGGAATAAGCTCCAGATGGCAGGTCGCGGGGTAGGCTAACCTTGGGACTTGATTCGCTCCTAAACGTCTAGAATGAAACGATGGCTGAAGCCAGGGTTCAGCGAAGATGGCAACGCTGTGCAGCCGCTGAGCGCCTCCAACCGCCCGTTAGGAGAGTCAATAATTACCTCTTTAGCCGCCGTTCCGTCGGGAGCACAGTGGGCCACACGCTTCAGTTGGCGCCCTCTTGACAAGAAACCATATTCGCCTCAACCCTTCGCCTTCACACAGAAACCATGGCGGGCAACGAAAACCCATTGATGAAGCTCGAGTTGGTGAGAGAAAGAGACTTCTTTCAACTAGAAATCGACATACTCAACACGATCAATCGTTCCATGCCACCAGCGCCACGGGAATATGCAACCGACGTCGCTCGCGAGCTGGACTATTACTGTCCTCCTGTGGCCGACGAGGAGATTAGGGATTATCTATGGTGCGTTTGGGAACTTATGCTAGATATTGCCGGCAGCCCCGACGTGACGACGGAGATACAGAAGCGGCTCATCGACATTATGAAGGGTCTAGAGCTGTGTGCAAAGGGCGAGTTGAGCGATGCGGGGGTTGGTATCGGACATTCTCGCCATTGATCACTTACTAATCTTGTCGCCTCTAGAAAATGTGGCGCGTTTGGAAGGACATGCCTCTCCTCGGCACGTGTATGGGAGCGGCCTTTAACGGTACGTCAATCAGCTCTTCGTCTAGCATGGATGACACTAACTCGTGGTCAAAGACCTTACAGGGGCAATCGGCTTGACGCCAAAGTCGCTGCAAACGTTCCGAAACGTGAACTCGTTTGCGGCGCGATCCTTGGGAGCTGGCGTGGCAGCCCCCTACGAAGAGGCCATGGAGGCCATGCGGAAAGCGCTGGAAGAGGCGGACGTGACAGACTGGCGGGTGCTTATCGCCTGCGACTGGGTGACGCACGGCGGTAAACCTCTCTTCTGGTGGGCAAAGGAAAACATTGGCTATTCGGACGTGCCGGTCGAGGACGAGGCAGCCTACGTCGACCGCGGTCCGTTGTACCAGGGACCGGCCACTATGTGTCCAGAACGATGGACCTTTTGGCAGAGCCGTTTCGAGGAGGTCGGAAAGGAGGAGTCGGGGCTGGACGAGGAGGTGCGGAAGGCTGCGTTAGAGGCGGCGCAGACGATGAGGACGATTCAATCGGGAATAGCCACAGCCGACAGGTTGGCGGTGACGAAGCCATCCAGAAAGATACGCCATCGGGAGCGACGGGCGTCGTAACAGTTGCATTCGTCTACGAAGCTATCTGATGAATTGTACATGCAGCCCTACACGGCGCCCTTTGTCCAATCGACGTGAACGTCCTGCTTGACCTGGATACCCTGCGTGTTCTGGTTGTCCGCCATGCTCCCGCGGAACTCTGGTCCCAGGATGGACTCGTCGCTCTGGTTGTCGCCGGCGATCTGAGTAATGGTGGTCGGCCCGCGGATGCCCAGCTTGGGGTCGGCCGAGGGGAAGCCGCGGTTGCTCTCGGTGGCGCCGTTCTTGCTCTGCGGCAGGTTGCGCAGGTCGTAGCTGCGCTCGTCGGTGCCGTCGCCGTGCTTCTTGTAGTAGCGGTCCGACGAGAAGTTTGAGCCGTAGACGGCGCGGCGGTAGAGCGGGCGGAGGATGGGGATGCCGATGCACATGAGCGTGACGGCCATTTCGGCGGCGGACCAGATGATGAGGGGGACAGTGTCCTCTGGGGGGGGGGTTAGAACATAGGCGTCGAATAGGTGTATTCAGGGGTGTCTTACGTGTGTAGTTGGCGGTGAAGCCAACGGCCACTTCCCAGGTGCGCACGATACCGCAGACTCCGGCACTGAAGAGTTAGTACACGGATAGATATCCGATTAGGTAGTGACTTACATGACACCAAAGCTCATGCTTCCAGCAATAGTAATCTTCTCCTTGTGCTTCATGTTGAGGCCCCAGATGAAGATCCAGGGGAAGATGGCAAAGAAGAAGTCGACGACGGCACACCAGACTAGACAGTCAGCAAGACGAAGACACATCAACAAGAGCATACACACCTCCAAGAAGAATGGCAACCGGCGTTATGTCCACGTTGCACACACCAGGTATGCGACGATCGTAGATGCGGGCCGACGGGAGACACTGCACCCAGAGGATGACGGCCGTGACAATGGACACGGCCATGAGGCTGGCGATGGCGATCCAGATGACCACCTTGTGCCAGACCTCCATGACGATGCGCAGCAGGAACAGGCCCAGCGACACCTTGGCCACGCCCATGCCGATGACGGCAAACGTCTGCCCGACCATTTCGTACTTGATGGCCATGGCGATGTTGTCGGGCGCGAGCTCCGTGATGGGCAGGCCGAAGCCGTACGTGGCGCTGATGTGCATGAAGACGGTGTACAGGAGGATCAAGACCTGGGGGGGTAACACGTTAGAATGGAGAGACCAAGGTACAGAGACCAACGTGCAGAGACAACTTACTCCGCTGAGCCAGTACGCGTGGTCGTCGGCGCCGACTTGCTGCAGCACGTAGATTCTCGTGTACAGACGCAACACCACAAAGATCCAAGTCAGGGCCGTGAACGCCCACATGACGGCCACGGTCATCGGTCCTTGTCCGCCCATCATTTTGTCGGTGGCTCTCTGGAATCAGTCTGGGCGGTAATTCTCTGACTCTCAACTGCCGGCAGATGAGAAACGAGAGCAGATATATGACAAGAATCAAACGACAAGAACGACAGAACCACAACCCTGCTCTGGTGGGGGGGGAGGAACAATGCGTCTAAAAGAGACTTCAACGGTCGAGCCCAGAGGATTTCGCATCCAGTTCCTTGGAAACAAGCCGAATCCTCGCAAACCGGGCTTACGAGACAACATCGGGGAACCGGGTGGCCGGGTTCGAGGCAACGGAGGAAACAAGACCAAGCCAAGAAGCTGTTCGTCCGGTCGTCTCTAGCGCGTCGTTCCATTCTCCCCGGCGAGCGAAGACTCGGAGCAGAGCCACCGGCTGCCCCTGCTAGCCCGGAGCCCAGCGCGGCCCGGCACCGTTTGGGGCCGGTTGGGGCTTGTCTATTAAAGGGGAGCGGGCTAGGGCTGCAAGCGAGACGACGGTTCCTCGCGACGGCTTCGTCTTGGCCTCGTTGGCCGATGTAACGGGACGTCTGCTGGCCGTTGCGGGATACGCGTTCACTTTCCCCCACAAACAGGAGCTGATTGCCCTGCCAGCCTTGCCATCTCGGTAGTTGGCCTAGGCTGATGAGGCCAATTCCGTATGAAACGGACCGGACAGTTGGTAAGTGCGGCATTTTGTGAGACGCCGAAAGGGTTAAGTGAGACTGAAGATTACGTCGCGTATCTGTAGCTCCAGGGGGACGTTGCAGCAACTTGCAGGAGGCAAGATGCTGGTCCTTGACGTTTGCCAGGAAGTGCCGTCTGGGGCTGCTGCCGATCTCTCAGGGCACATGTGGCGATTTCTCCAATGAGTCGGGACTCGAACTGGAAATGCCCGAGGTGTGTTGTTGTTTGTTGTTTGCTTACACGTCTCAGAAACTGCGTGTAAGCAAGTCGCCGGCAAAGGCGGTTGTCAACTTATTGCTCACTCCCGCATGTACTACACCGGCTCCCGACGGATCTTGTCCGTAATTGACGATTGAGCCACGGCTCGACTCCGTCCCGACCCCAAGCCAACTCAGTCACCTCTGGCGGTTGTGGCGGCGCGACTAACACAACAACGGAGAATCCTTGGTCTCTCTCCCCCCTAGCGCTGCATCAGCCATGCGGCTAACAGCAACAGGGGAACGACGAGTCTGGAGCAGTCTTGGCTCCCCAAACTGGCACCATGAACCCCGTCGGTTCCCAATCCAGCGCCCGCCATAGGCCAGCCACGAAACACCCGGAGGACATGCTTGATGCCACCAAATGCAACACCCCGGGAGAACGCAAGCGGATTCTTTCTGGTGCTCATACGATCAACCCCTTCCTAGTCGTCTAGCTCCACCGCCGGCTCCGAAGGAGGGGAGGTTGGCGCTTTCAGGGTTCATCATGTCTGCGGCGGCGAGGGCTTTGCTTAATTAGCCACATGTCTGGCCTTGGGTTTGAGAGTCGATGCAACCTTTCAGAGTTTTTTTTTTTTTTTTTTCCTTTTTTATTCTCGCAAATCAAGGAACCATGGCAAACATTACACGGTCCCTCGAGTCGTCCTTCTTGGTCGGTGCAGCTGATCTGCTCAAGCCGACGTCGCCCCTCCTGTTGTTGCTTGTGATTCCTCTGAGTACCTTTTCTCTGTGGAACATTGCCTCGTACTTTTCCTCTCCATTGAGAAAGTACCCCGGGCCGTTTCTTGCGAGTGAGACATGTCCCTAACTTCCCTCTGTCAACTCAACCCATACTGACCTCGCCAGGATTCACCAGACTCTGGTATCTCTACCAGGCATCGACCGGAGACTCTCACCTCGTCCTCGACAAACTCCACCGCAAACATGGCCCCATTGTGCGCATCACGCCGAGCATCATCGACGTCGACATGCCCGAGCTGATCAAGACCATCTTCAGCATCAAGGGCGACTGGCTCAAGGTCAGTACTCAGTACTCATGCTGCCACTGCAGACACTGACTCGTATAGACCCCCTTCTACCACGGAAGCAGCGCTCTCGTCAACGGCCAAATCGTGCTCAACCTCTTCAGCCAGACGGATCCCGCCAAGCATCGCCGGGAGAGGCAGCCGGTGGCCAAGTACTACTCCAGTGCCGGCATCAGCACCGTCGAGCCGCACATGGACAAGGTGGTCAACACCTTCTGCGAGCAGTTGGAGAAGCGCTTCATGGATGGGGAGAATGCGGGCAAGGTCTGCGACCTCGGCCAATGGATCTTGTTTTGTAAGTGACATGTCTCTGCTTATACGTGTAGAGTCACTAACCCCATAGACACCTGGGACGTGGTCGGCGCCACCACCTTTTCGCAGCCCATTGGCTATCTCGAAAAGGGATACGACTTTGACGGCACTCTGAGCAATGCCGACAAGGCAATGGACTACTTCACTGCCGTCGGCACCATTCCCATCCTCGACCGCATCTTTGACAAGAACCCCGTGTATCGCATGGGTCCCCCCGGCTTCAACACCATCACGGGCATCTCCATCCAGCATCTTGTGGATCGCTACCAGGGCAACGACAAGGATTACCACGATCCTGAGACGCCAGATTTCCTCGACAAGTTCATCGAAGCCAAAAAGGCCAACCCAGACACCGTCCCCGACGAGCAGATCGTCTCGTGGCTCATGGTCAACATGATTGCCGGCGCCGACACCACCGCCATCACCATCCGCAGCGCCCTGTACTTCTCGCTCAAGAACCCCCTCGTCTGGGAGCGCCTGACGCGCGAGATCCTCGGCGAGGGCTACGCCGGCCGCACGCCCCCCAGCTACAAGGAGGTCAAGGCCCAGGCTTACGTCGACGCCGTCATCCGCGAGGCCCTCCGCATGCTGCCCGGCGTGTCCATGACCATGGAGCGCTTCGTGCCCCAGGGAGGCTTCTCGCTGCCCAACGGCGACTACCTCCCCGAGGGCACCATTGTCGGCATGAGCCCGTACATCCTGGCCCGGAACAAGTCCGTCTATGGCGAGGACGCCGACGAGTTCCGACCGGAGCGCTGGCTGCAGTACGAGGGCGAGAGCCAGGACGAGTACCAGAAGCGGCTCTTGCTGATGAACCAGACCGACTTGGCGTTTGGCGGCGGCAGCCGCATCTGCATCGGCAAGCACATGGGACTGTACCAGACGTACAAGGTCCTAGCCACGCTGATTACCCTGTACGAGATTGAGCTGGCTGATCCGAGCAAGGAATGGAAGGTGGTCAACAGTTGGTTCCCCCGACAGGAGGGACTCGAGGTGAAGATGCGAAGAAGGAATTTGTAATTATAGTTGTCAGTATACTGCCATGTCCGTAATAATAGTGTCTATCAAATGCTTCCTCGAGTTACGCTTTGTTGGAGTCGTGGACGTGAAGTCGCCTAGAGGCTTGCGCGGCGAGTCAGTCGGCCAACGGGTCACCGAAGCTCTCCGAAGCGGAAATGCTGTTCCTTCAATGATGGATTCTAGGTGTAGACTCATGTGCTCATTACGCGTGCCATGACTGCCATCCCCAGTGCGATCAAGATCACAACATGCCGACCAAAGCTGGAGACACGAATCATTCTTTGGCCATTTTGAATAGGCCCCATGACACCTCATTGTCTACAGACATTACAGGCCAAATGAATCAACACCTGCCCTTCCATAGGTGATCGCCTCGGTTTTGCATCACACTCAGTTTCTTGGACCATGAGCCGGGCAGACAAATTTGGCAGCTGTAGCCGCTATGATGACCTCCAGCTGCAGTTGTCACAAGTCAGCATGGGGTTTTTCTGAAGACTCGAATGCCTCCTGAAGCTGGAAACCGACTACCTACATCGGCAACTTGTACACTGGCAAGATCCTGTGTGTAAAGGATCAGCCTCGGTGCTGTAAGAAGAGAGCAAACACTGCTGGCATTTAAATGACTTGCCTGAGTGAGACTCTTTCGACGAGCTGCTCCCGTAGTCACGGAAGGCCGTGTCCTTATTCTTGAGCTCCATCTTTCTTCTGGTCAAGGGTCGGTGGTAGGTTCGTTGAGTTGAATAACACTAAAGCGAGGAAGAATCGGTCAGAGCGGAATGTTGCTTCTTATATACACAAGAGCCTCCGTTGGACCGTCGAGGACGGCACAAGTCAACCCAATCATACGTAACATGAATGAATCACTCGTTTCTTTCCAGCTGAAGAAAGATAAGCACTTACCTTTTGGTTGGTGGAAAGGGCCGACGCGTCCAGAGTTGAAGTGGTGAAGAGGCTTTAATGCAGGGCATCGAGCCAGTAATCGGCATGTCGCAAAGTCGAATGAGGCTTGAAATGTTAGAGGAACAAACTCTTTTGCCGTTCGTTCCGGTTACATACACAATCTACACGCGAGAAAGGCACATTGTCATCATAAGGTATCATGGAATGTGCACATTTGGATGGTACATGGCAACACCTCGCTATGCCACGCAGAAATCTTTCAACCTACACCCGCACAATAGTACGCAATGATCGCCGTCTCGCTTCTCTTCACTCTCCATTAGAATGCTTTATCGACTTCCTACGGACGCGATATCAATCCGCCTCGCCCAGAGGCCACCTGATGATGGTGCCGTCACTGCCGGGTAAGAGGAAAACAGGGAAGCCTCTCAAGTGGCGAGATTCTTCATCTTGAAAGCATCCAATCAAGGGGACTGATAACTGCGGCAGGGTGCTTTCTACCTGTAGTCTACCTCCCTGGGGGGACTCCAGTGAATTCCTTCAAGGCCACTCTGAGACTACTAGATGTAATGGTCTGATCCGAAGGCTTGAGATAAGAGCCTGGGTCCAGCATATACACTTGATATTAGATACAATGGTAGCATATTGTGGAAGGCGACATGTCGGTTGTGTCATGACAGCCGGAGCTGAAAGTAGGCCGCGCAAGTGATGTTCGCAACGCCGGGAGTATTGAAATACGCAGGACGGTCCTCACTCCAAATTTGATCATTTCATACCTCAGTGTGTCATACCTCGCTGTGCCTGTCTATCAAGGCAATATTTTCACCCAGTGCGTGCTCACCTTGACCGGTGAACAGAGTCTCTGTACTCTTAAGCTGCCGTCTCCTTGAGACTATCCGTAAAGGGCCGCCTCTAGGAAGTTTCCAGAACTTTTTCACAAGTCCTCATCCTAGCCAAGATAATTAATATTAAATGCTCTATTTCTTGCTTGCTTGATTGTTCAAGTCTTCTTCTTTGCTCCAACTTGGTATCCTCGAGTTCCTCAGCCGCGATCCCTGATTTCAGTATCCTCCCTTGGTACCTAGGTAAGCACAAGCATGTCTACCGAAAGCCACTCAGCCAACAATCATACCAGAATTTGAAACAAGACAAGGTCAAAGTAAGGCCATCGGCTGCTTGTGGACAAATGCGCCATAGTTCGTTTAATATTAATTATCCGCCGTTGCAAAAGACTGATCGTTCTCCGGAAGATGGAACATGCATAAACGACCCTGGCGTTTCATGCGACTCTGAACTGCCCACGGCCCCGAAACATTCTTCGTCTAAATGGTCCGCAGGGATGGAAGGGCCCAAAGGGGTTTTGGCTCTGGCTGGCAGGGATTCTTGCTCTGGTTGAATCCATTTACATGGAACTCGTGTTCCGAAACGCTTCTTCCGGTGCGGACGACGGACCGAGCCATGTTTGGTTGTTTCCACGAATAAAGTCTGAGGTCTATGAGGATCATCTCACGCCATGTACGTACATGTTAATATATAACCCACCAGCCTCAAGAGATCAAAGAGCAGCAAGTTCATTCATCCTTCAACATGTTGGCAACTCTGTTCCAGGTCGCTCTCACTGTCAGCATAGCTGCTGCACGCAGCTTCCCACCCCAACATGCCTCCCTCGTAAACAGAGCAACGACTCTACCCAGCAGCTTCCAGTGGTCTTCAACAGACGCCTTGGTCGGCCCCAAGTCGGACGGCCGCAACATTGCGGGCATCAAAGACCCCTCCGTCGTCGAGGTCGACGGCACCTACCACGTCTTTGCCAGCACCGCGCAGGAATCCGGCTACAACCTGGTCTACTTCCGCTTCGCAGACTTTGGCGACGCCGCGTCGGCCGAGTTTCACTACCTGGACCAGAGCCCCATCGGCACCGGCTACCGCGCCGCCCCCCAGGTCTTCTACTTTGAGCCGCACGAGCTGTGGTACCTGGTGTACCAGAACGGGAACGCGGCCTACTCGACCAATGCCAACATTAGCGATCCGTCCGGGTGGACGGCGCCGACCAACTTTTACGCCTCGCAGCCGAGCATCATCGCGCAGAACATTGGCAGCGGCGCCTGGGTCGACATGTGGGTGATTTGCGACGCCTCGGACTGCCACCTCTTCTCGTCCGACGACAACGGCAACCTCTACCGCTCGCAGACGTCGGTCGACAGCTTCCCCAGCGGAATGGCCGACACCGTCATCGCAATGTCCGACTCCAAATACGACCTCTTCGAGGCGTCGTGCGTGTACGCCATCCAGGGAGGCGGCTACCTCCTCCTCGTCGAGGCCTTCGACTCGGCCGGCCAGCGGTACTTTCGCTCCTGGACCGCCACCAGCCTCTCGGGCTCGTGGACGGCGCTGGCGGCCAGCGAGTCGAACCCCTTTGCGGGTGCCGGCAACGTCGTCTTCAGCGGGACGGCGTGGACGAACAGCATCAGCCACGGGGAGGTGGTGCGCACGCAGGTGGACCAGACGCTGACGATTAGCCCTTGCGAGTTGCGCTTCATGTACCAGGGCGTGAGTCCGAGTGCATCGGGGTCGTATAACGCGCTGCCGTGGAAACTCGGGTTGCTGACGCAGACGAGCTCGTCTTGTTGAGGGTACATCGCCATGGAACGGTAATGTCCAGCTCACCTGGGGCGGGTTTCTACACCGTGAAAGCAAAGTGGGATACAGGTTGAACCGAAGACGGATGGGAAGAACGGCAAAAAGATATGATGAGACTGGGACTTGAACCCAGGAGGATTGCTCCATCAGGAATTGTAGGAATTAAGGGTTAGACCTTAACCTGACGCCATAACCAACTCGGCCATCTCACCTAAACTAACTTGATTAGTTGATAGATGGGATTGACTTAATGCGAGATAGACGTCCAGCCCCCATGACCTGCCGCTTCATCCCACTATGTAGTCGTTGATCAATCAAACGCATGCAAGAATCCAGAAACAGTGGTGAAACCCAATTTTGTGTAGACTTCCTTTATTTACTCGGTTAGTCACAAGTCGTATACATGTTTGGTCGACTCCTGACACCTGAGTCCTGATTATGGCCCATAATCCCGACTGAAGGGATGCGCTCGGGTAACGAGCTCGAATGAGCGGCTACTTGCACTTGCGATTATGACTTTTACTTTCAGGTTTCATGGACTCGTCTTGTTCAAGTGATCCAATGCTCTTTATTCTTATTTATGATCCCCCTCATCTTTTGTCTATCCGGCAGCCCACCGCCAAACACATTCCATTCTATCCGACGAATTATTGACCCAACTTTGCAATATTCTCCGTAGCACAAAATGCACATCCTCGTACATCTTGCCTAGGCTCGTTCTCCTATCGACCCCCCGGCCTACCAGAGTCCTCCTTCAGCCACGGGGGGATAAAGCAGTAAAAGATGCCGTGAACAACACAAGCCAGAAAGTCAGGCACCCTACGTGATTTATCAGCATACATCCAGTCCGCGACAGAAGCACTTACCAGTGAACCCAGTGATACGACGGAAACCTACTCCCCACAAACACCCCCAGACACCTCGCCGGATTCAACGCCGCACCGCCGTACCCGTACCTCGTAAACGCCGTAGTGAACGTCAAGGTTCCAAACGTCAGTCCAACCAGGAACGGCGCCAGCGTCGGGCCGACAATCTGGCTCTGCCTCGGATCCAGCCCGACACCAAACGCCAGGAACAGCAGGATCGTGGCCGACAGGAACTCGACGACAAAGGCGTCCATGACGGGCACCTCCTCGGGGTACATCCAGCACCCGCCCGCCTGGAAATCCCGCGTGCCGTAGCTGGCGCGCACAAAGAGCCCGGCCACGACGCTGCCGCCCAGCTGGAAGAAGATGTACAGCAGCATGCGTGGCAACGAGCACAGGCGCGCGCAAAAGGTGGCAAAGGTGATGAGCGGGTTGAAGTGGGCGCCCGAGACGGCGCCGAACGAGGTGATGAAGAGGGAGAGGAAGAAGATGTTTGCGATGCCGCCGACGAGCGGCCCGAGAAAGGCCGCGTTGTCAAAGTTGCCGAGCTGCGCCGTCGGAGGCGTGGGGAGACGGGCGGGTGATGTGCTGGCCCAGGTGGTGATGTAGACGAGCAGCAGCGAGCCTGGAGTCATCAGTCCTGCAATGAGGCTTGCAAGTTGCGGCCATACGTACCGAGTCCCTCGATGATGGCGGCTTTCCACAGATTGGGATGCAACAGCGGGCGCAAGTCCATCAGCTCCCGGATGGGCATAAACGGCACCGCATCGGGTTCCTTTTCCAAGAGGGATCCATTTTCCGAGAAGGAGGCGCGGTCGAAGCTCTGGTTGGCTCCGACGCGGCCGGCAAAGGGGTGGACGTTGTTGCGATATATCGGGAGGGCGTTGGAGTCTTCCATGGTGTTTCGCTTGAAGGCCATTGTGACTACCTAGAGATGAATGGTTGAAGAAGGGTTAAGAGATATGATGTTGAAATAGGCATATGACGCTGCATGGCATCATAGTCTTTTCCGTCTCTTCCACGCTGACCGAGCTACACTAACCACCGCCAGCAATGGTGCATCAGCATCGTCGGCTCTCGTCTAGTGCAAGCAGAGACGATAATATCCATCATTTATCACAAACATGTCCACGCATGGCCTCCATGATAGGCTCTGTGAGGGAAACGCCCCGCAATTGCTAACGATGAAGCCTTAGTCAGGCACTGGGGCCGCCTTACAAGCGGATGACAGAGGATGACCAACTCCAGACATACGAACTCATGGCTCGCCGGTTCATCAGTTGGAATAACCCTCGCAGGATGCAACACCTTGCGCTGTGTCCTCAACGCCAGCGATCCTGCTGCTCCCACTCGTAATTCCCCTCCGAGTACCCCTCCCACTCGTCTTCCAGCACATGCGGCTCAACATTGTCCCTCGGGTCGTCTCTGTCGCGCCGGCCACTAAACATGATGCCCTGATAATCAATGGATCCCTCAATGCCCCCCGATGGCAGAAACTTAATCCAGCCATCTTGGCTGTAGCCCCAGAAGCTCTCCCCTTGAGCCTCTCGCCCGCGCCAGAAAAAATGCACCTCCCTCGTTGTCGGCCGCTTCGGCGGGCTCTCTATGCGCAGCACGCCCTCGACGACGCCCAAGTCGAACCTGCCCCAGAGGAAGTGTCCGTCGTAGCTCAGGCTCAGCTCGAATGAATCGCCGTAGTGAGGCCATTCTTGTGACACATAGGGGCAGCTGAGGTTGTAGAAGCCGTTCATGGGACAGAGCTGAGCACCTCGGTAATTGTCCTCGTAATCGTCGAAGTCACCGTCGTAGTCGTAGCCACTGTAGTCCCCCCGAGGCGCTTCACGACTCGGTCCCTGCGAGGTGCCGCCTCGACGAGCCATTGTACTGCCGGAAAAGGCAGTCGCCTTGGATGCTTTCGCAGGAGTACGGCCTTGCGGTGTGGCTGTCTTGGTCTTCTTCGGGGCGCGCGAGGTGGAGGCGGAGCTTGTTGCAGCTTTTCTCTTGTTGCCCGCGGCAGGCCTTGGTTCATTCTTTGCCGGAGGCTTCTTGTTTGTCTCGGTCGCTTTCGCTTTCGTCTCGTTGGGCTTGGTCTTGGGCTTGGTCTTGGGCTTGGTCTTGGGCTTGGTCGCGGGCTTGGTCGCGGGCTTCGCCTCAGTTTTCTTCGGCGCGGGCTTCTCGAATTTCGTCGCAGGCTTCTTCTCCATCATCTTTGTCGCAGACGTCTCCTTCACTCCCGCCTTCGTCTCAATCCCCTTCTTGGCCTCCTTGTCGCTCCTTGTCCATTCCCTCTTCAGCTTCCCCTCCAGCTTGGTGATGCGATCCGGCACGGCCAACCCCGCATTTGCGGCATCAAACAGCCGCATGCGGGCCACGGACTTGGTCTTGGACGGCGGCAGGCCGTAGTGCAGCAGCTGGGCCTCGAACCAGTGCGCGGGCCGGTCTCTGTCGTTTCCCGATTGGAAGTGCTCCTTCACTTCGGCCGGCGTCGCGCGGCGGTGGCGGTTCCAGCCCGACGCCTCGGCAAAGAACTCGCCGTTGACAAAGGAGAATCCGTCTTCGCTTGCCGGAGGGGCACTGACCCAGGTCCCGGACATGGAGGCCGGTGCGGTCGATGCGGAGGCGGCGGGTTTGCGGGGCATATTGGCTCGGTGTTGCTTTCTTGCTGGTTGTGGGATTGTTGCGATGATTAGATTGTGCTTGGGTACGTTGGAGTGCGCAGATTGAACACGTAACAGGTGGCTCATGTGCGGCTGACGCACCACCATCTGCTTGCCAGACATGGATGAATCATCATAGCGATGGTGGCTTATTGCACAATACATGCGGCTTCACTTGATTTGACTAAGTGCTCAATACCTATAGTTCAATCCCAGAAGCGAAATACTTGTCTCTGTCCAGATGACCTTGGGTGTCATGAATCCGGCAAGCAATTCACTGCTTCTCCAGGGTAGTCCGCTTGCAAGAAACAATTACCACTTCTTCTTCCATTGACCTTCACACGTCCAGAGAGGTTGCACCGCAAGAAACAAAGATTTTAGGTGCAGTTCCAATTTGGTCTCAATTCAACAATCTACAGGCCAGTCTCAGCTCCAGGTCCAGCATCAACCCACCAGTTAACCGCCCATCAAGAACCCCTCCTTCACTCCCTCGTGAACTTTTAGGATAATTCGTCCCGCAAATCCGCCACGTTCTACTATCATTGTAGTAGCATCAATCGTCGAGGCTCTCCTGCGTCGCAATGATTGCGCGCGCCTCAGCCCGTGATCGGGTAAGTCCTTCGCGGATGCCGATGAAGCCTTGCATAAGAACGTACACTACCACCATTAACGAAGCCCACAATCTCAGAGCGGAGACTTACAGATAGGAGCTAAAAGAACAAACGCAATGCAGTTGGCTGTAACGGCTTCCGTCGAGCCGACCTCCTCTCCATCAAGCCAGAAGAATGGGTACTATCCCGTGAGAGATGTGCCAATGGCAGCCCAAGCCAAATAGAGACCAACGGAAACCACAAGACCAAACAAATGCGTGCCGATCCACTGCAAACGTTAGAAGAATACCACAGAAGTGGAGGGTGCATAGAAGCGGAGGTGCGTACAATGGGGCGCTTGATGCTGTTGAGGAAGAAAATCTCAAAGACCATGAGAACCGAGGGAATCGAGTACAGAGCAAGGACATTGTACACAGTGAACCACCCCTCTCCAAAGATATCGCTGACTTGGACTTGTCAGTTGTGGTATTGCGAGACATGAAGGAACTCACACGGTGTCTTTGGGGCTCCTAGAGAAGTCTCGGTCCACAACAGCTGCTGGCCGATGATGCTCCCCTGTGGATAGTAGTAGCCGGGTTGAGGTGTCGGCTGAGGACCAGGCACAGGCGCTGGGTCGGGCTCGGGCTCGTCTCCGCCATCATGCTGCGTGGTGATGAACCAGTAGATTGTCGTGTTCATGAAGGCAAAGACCACGGTCACCGTGTAGAACATTGTAAAGTGGAACTGCTTTCGAAGGCTGGCCAGATTTCGTGGAAGAGACATGACCGAGATGATCCACGCTTCGATGCCGTCTTCGATGTCTTCTCGATGGGGGTAGTACAGGTGGGTGAAGGTCCAGGACTAGACGGTCAGTCGCGCCAGGCCTCGGACAGGAACAACGTACAAAGGTGATGATGTGGTAGAGGAAGACGAAAAAATAGCTGATGATGGCGAAATCGAAAATGAGTCGCCAATTGCTAAAATCGGATTCCTCGCTGAGCTTGAAAGAGGCAATCATGACTCCAGAGGCGACGATGAAGGCCAACAGAAGACCGCGGAGAAAGACGAGGGCATTTTGGGGGATAAACGACCAAGGCGAATGCGAGGCTCGAAGAAAGGCAGGCTATCGCTGCATTAGCACAAGCATTCATCTGTCGAGGGTACTGACGTGGTCCTGCAAAACGTTGGGGCCAGGCAGTCCGTCGCGGGAACCGAGCAGCGGCTCGCGATCCATGGCGCGGTGCAGAGGTGAAGCCAGGAACAAATCGGGGGTAAATGATGACGGCGATCGGTAACGAGATAAAGATGCTGGATTCTCGGAATGATAGGAACCAGCGACGAAGCAGGTCGTGAGAGGATGAGCGACGAGGTACGAGTGACTGAGGTGAAGAGAACAAAATACGGGAATAATTGAAGGAGAGAAGGACACCTGGTTGTTAAGCGAGGGTGTTCATTGACAGACGGAAGGCACGCTTGGAAGTTGCCAATGGCAGGAAGGACGGAGACTGGGAATGGCAAGGAGTGTCAGACTGAAGTTTTTATGCTTCCAATTCCGAATCATTGAATCACGTATCGTACAATGCCTCCGTTCATTCCTTAATCCTTCTTGGGGCTCGTGGCAGCGCCCTCCCGTTGCATCCCTTGACACCCGGTGACCTTTCCAGCCATCTCCTCGATTCTTCCGTAGCCCTGATTCGGGTCCCTCTGTTCGCCGACCTTTTTGAGCGCGGCGAGTCCTGCCGCCTTGTCTTGTTCTCCGCTGGCTTTCCACGCGTGGGAGCCGGTCAAGACGCCAACGGTGGCCTGGGTAGGTCAGATGGTGGCCGTGGTGGAAGGATGAGAAAAAAACGGCTTACCTCTGCGGCGCCCTTGACGTATTGGTAGTGGCTTCCGACGAGACCCGGCTGCTGGGGGTTTTGAGGCTGTTCCTGGTTGCCGGTGTTGTCTGCCATGATGTTGCAAGTGAGAACTTGGTGAATGGTATTGATGGATGTCTTGTATTTTGAGAGTGGCGAATGAAGAAGAATAACTCAATTTAGAGACATCATGTGCCTTATATACCAACCCAACCCAAGCTCCGTTACCTCCTTTCACACCGTGATGACATCGTCTTTCTTCTTTCTACTTTCATGACATCACCTTTTGTGGCTTGCCGGACCCCGCCGATCGAGATGGTGGGGTAAGCCACGCTCGCATTGCAGCACAGCCACAGCTCTAGCCACAGAACGAAAGTGGCTCGTGCACCTCCGAGAGCCACCATGTCCAGTTCTCATGAAACCAGCTCGCGCCCGCGTCCGTAGCTCAAGCTGCTCTCCAATTCTACCAATCGCCCGCACCACATTCGCCCAACATGCTCTCAAATCTCGGCCTGGACGGCAACCCGCGGCAGCTTGCCACCTCGGTCATGAACTTTCTCATGGTCTTGTCCTCTGCCTTTATGGTACGTCCTCCACCCGGTAGCTCGAGCAGCCAACTGACGATGCGCAGATGTGGAAGACCCTTTCCGTCGTCACCGACTCGCCGTCCCCAATCGTCGTCGTCCTTTCCGGCTCAATGGAACCCGCTTTCCACCGTGGCGACCTCCTTTTCCTCTGGAACCGAAACCTGATGCAAGAGACGGATGTGGGCGAGGTGGTCGTCTACGAGGTCCGCGACAAGGATATTCCGATTGTCCACCGAATCGTTCGCAAGTTTGGCAGCGGGTCAGTAGATTGACGTGTTCGCGACGGAGGAGGGCTAACGTATATGACAGAGACACGGCCAAGCTCCTGACAAAGGGCGACAACAACCTTTCCGACGACACGGAGCTCTACGCCAGGGGGCAGGATTACCTGGTGCGCAAGGACATAATCGGCAGTGTTGTGGGATATATCCCGTTTGTTGGCTTTGTGACAATAGCTCTTTCAGAGTATCCGGCACTCAAAACGGTCATGTTGGGTCTAATGGGCTTGACGGTGATAATGCAACGAGAATAACGGGGAATAGAAGGCCTGGGATTGAAGAGATTTATGAAGGATAGCGAGATCTACGATACATACTGCCTGAGAATGCATCTGATACCCACTGCGATGGGGAACTTTTGGATGGCGTGTATAGCCAGCGGCATGAAATCAGAGGGGAGTCGGATCGACTCCGCGTGACTCGGTCGGACGAGGCCGATGGGGCTCAAGAGAATTTGGCCAAGAGCGCGGTTAACAGATGTGGCCAAGTCGAATGTCGATCACTGCCTGAAACGTGAAGGGATCATTTCTTGTCGACATTTTTCTCGAGGCCCTCTGATTGGCGTTGCACTCGTCTAGACGACAGGCAGAAAGCGGGTTAGCATTAATTAGAGTGCCAAGAAATGTCGGCCCTCTGTGGGCTCTGCCTCGGGTGATTTGCCATGAGGAGGCAGTGTTGGTGTTTCGAGTTTACGCTTGCTCTGTTGGCCAACGTGAACAGGCAACCTGATGATGGTGTTGTCATGATTAAGGCAGTTTTCTCTCGGCTTGCATCCGGATTTTTCGTACTTTAATTCTCTCCGTGCTGCATCTTCCTCACCTCGCGATGAGCAAACCATCCCGTAAGGCTGGCCCCCATTCCCTTCGCTCACCATCCAATCCCATTCCTCGCCCAGGCTTCAATCCCCTCCCTCCGTGGCTATTCCCGGATTAGAAGTCTCCGGACCAGGGGCAACGCTGGTGAAAAGCTCAACACGCGCGCTACTGCGCCAGGATCTCATCCAACCTCGTCGCAGCCAATCGATGGCCCTGGACTAACGTGGTTTCGCTCTAGTGAGCCCCCGAGGAGAACGGGGGAAGAAGAAATCCCCTTGTTGTTGCCACTGACGGCGAGAATCAAGGGTCGTGACATGCTTGCTGGGTCTTTCTTATAATTAGGCATAAACCTCCAATCTCTCCCTCTTTTGCTCTTCTCTCGGTGTGCTGTTTTTGAAGGACGCTCTTTATTCTTTGTTTCTGTCATTCTTTTCTTTCTCGGTGTTAATCTCGTTCCGTCAAGACTGGTCTCTGATTTGGATACCTCCTTTAATTCATCAGCCCACACTTGGAGAGAGTGAACTTCACCACATTCCCTAACAACAGAGAGCCTCACCAATCATGACGACTCCTCAAGCGTCGAACCAACTCTCAATCGACCCGGCCTACGCCCGCGTCGCCGCCGTCTCACCACCCGCAACACCAACACCAACCACCCAGTCCTTTCCTCCCACCCACCAACCCCCCCAGCAACAAGGCAACTTCCAGCCCGCATACCTTCAGCAACACGGCCAGCCCTTCCAGCCCTACCAGCAGCAGCAACAGCAGCCACAGCCGCAGCTCAACCAATACCAGCAGCAGCAGTACCAGCAGCAGGCCTTCTTCGCGCCGCCCAACCAGCAAGGCCAGGTCCCCCAGTATGTCGCCAACGCCGTCAAGGCCTGGGTCTACACCAAGCTCGCCCTGCACGGCATCGACATTGTCTTGTGCATCTGCGCCATCGCCCTGAGCTTCTCGCTGGGCAACCACGGGACCGCGGGATATGCCTATCTCGTGTGCACGCCAGTGGTACGTCTCTCCGTCCAGACCTCAACTCCCGCTAACCAAGTCAGTTCTTCGTCGCCCTCATCTGGGACATTGCCGAAATCATGACCTGGCTCCTCCGCAAGCGCAAGGCCGGCATCCATCCCGGCGCCCACGTGGCCATGTCCCTCCTCATCTGGCTCGCGGCGGCCGTCGTCGGCGGCATCCAGTCGGCCTTTGTCGCCTACTCCGTCTACGACGACTACGACTCCGACTCGACGTGCTGGGACTCGGACTCGCAAGAGTACGTCGACTGCGACGACCGCTACTCGGCCGTGCGCTCCCGCTTCCTCGCCGTCGCCGTCTTCTCGTGCCTCGTGTGGCTGGCGCACTTCACCCTCTTCGTTGGCGCCTGCGTCGACACGGCCAAGCGCAACGCCGCCCTGCGACGCGTCATGGTGGTGGCGCCGCCGTACTGGGGACACGCCGTGCAGGGCTGGCAGCCCATGCCGCAGCAGCAGCAGCAGTTTGTGCCTGCGCCGGGGCAGATGCAGGGGCAGATGCAGGAGCAGCCGCAGGTGAGCATCCCGCTGCAGACGAGGGCACCCGAGCACAGTGCAAAGGGCAAGGAGGTTGATCGGGGCCAGTCGAGCACGTCTGCTCCTGGCATCACCGAGTACTATACCCCAGGCCAGACACGGTGATGGCCCATCGGATTGCCATAGAGGAGGAATTTGTTAGCGTGCTTGCAGCTTGACCATCATAATCATAATGTTTGAAGAAACGGCCTATAGCTTCATAGAGATATCACCTGAATACCCTCAGTACATCACTGTCCTTTGCGCTGTCAATGAATCGAATTATGACAAACAATAACTGATTATCAAACAAAACATTACTCGAATGGGTATACTCCAAGCCGTCCTTGCTTCCATGAACCAAACCCCCATGCCTATCCAGAGCCCAGAGTCTATAAACAGCCGAAGAAAGAAAGACCCGAGACAAGCTCAATACCCCTAGTTGAGCTCGTCGTGCTCCTCCCACCGTCGCGCCGGCAGCTTGCGAATCTTCTTGGGGCTTCCATGGCTTGCGCCGCTCGCCGTACGCGCACTCTCGTTGCTAACACGCATGCGCTCCAGCTTGCGACCCAGGTTCGACACGCCATCGGCCGGCTTTGACCCAGGAGGCGCAAAGTCTTCGCGCTCCTCGAGGGGACGACGCTTGCTTGGGCTGCGAGATGCGAGCTCCCGCTTGAGAATGGCGTTTTCTCGGCGGAGGCGGTCGACCTCGTCCTCGAGATTCTCAATCAGCACGTTCTCCTTGTCGCCGTCGCATTCGTCATCGCCCGGTGCGAGACCGCGCTCGAGAACCTCGACCTTGCGGTCCCAGTGCTCGTCGTTGCGCTCCTGCTCTAGAGCCATGGAGTTCTTCCAGCGAGACATCTCCAAAGCGAGACGCTGCTCAAACTCGATGGCGCAGTCCTCGCGAATAGCCGCCTCGAGATCCAGCATCTTGTCCTCCATGGTCAAGAGGTGGGCTTCAGCCGCCACGCGCGCGTCCAGCTGCAGGTCGACCTCGGCGCGGAGCTGATCAATCTCGTCACTCAGGCGAGCAATCTCCAATGCCGCAATCTCCATAGTTGCGCGGTCGTCGGAGCTCATCGGCGGAGTGTAGTTCCTATAGGAGGCTGATCCCGGAGGCATAAATGGACGCGGCTGGTGATGCACCGGGCTGGGTGGTCGGTTGTTAGCCATTACGGGCGGGTGAGCCAAGATGGTCGTTGTAATGGAAGGAATGCGCGGCACTGTGACTTCTCGGGCGAGGGCGCTGTATCGCAGAATCTGCGACGTGGCGTTGAAGTCGCCCACAGGATCCGCCGTCACTATCATGACGCCTCGCTGAGGGTTGCGTCGAGCGTGCGAGTTTGCTGTCGAAGACGACGAGGGGAACGAGTTGGAGAATAGCAGCTCTGTGAGCTTGCATTGGCGATAAGGCACGATATTCGGCTGCCCAAGTTAGAAACGTCTTGAATCAGAACGAAGACTCACCTTGCCACTACCGGCTTCACTTTGTGTCTGAAGACACTGGCCGAGGTACATCAGACTCTCGTTGATCTTGCCAGCCTCAGCAAGGGTTGCGCCCTGAGTCTTGGCCTCTCGCGCACGCTCACTGCCCGCAAGATCGACAATGGTGAGCTTGCTCCCTTCCCAATGGCCGCCCCGTCGGCTTCGAGTTCGCTTCTTCACCTCAAAGCAGAAGAAGCCGTGACTTCGACTGGACACGCTGTTGCTGCCAGTACCAGTCACCTTTCTCTCCTGGAGACCAGCCTCCACCACCATAAGCGCCTCATTGTAGGTGCTACACACAACCTTGCGCAGCCCAGCAACAACCTTTCGATCGGGGGAGAGCTCAGTCGACTTGAAGAGCAGGGGTCGACGCCGAAGCTCCTTTGTGGCTCCCGACTTGGTGGCAGGAGTGAGAAGGTCGTAGATTCTGTCGTTGTGGACTTCGTACATGGAAATGATGATGACGTATTCGGCCGACGCGTCGCAGGAGACGTTGATATCGCTGACATCGGGGGACTGAGGGAGGGCCGAGGTTCGCTGTGGCTGTCGTCGAGGAGGGGGAGACATCATGCTATGATCGCCCTTTAACTCATCTTTAGCAGTGTTCTTACGAGAAGTCAGGGACATGAATCGACCGGCCCGCTTGGGAGTAGGGAGGTCCACGGTACTCGTCGAGGCCTTGAGCTTCGGGATTCTCTCGTGCTCAGCGTCCTACCGGCTCAAACACGAGGAATCCAGCTCGCTCACAAGTCGAATACTGTTCGTGCTTGTTGACTCTCGGGGAAATGCGCCGGGCATGGTTCCAAGCTTCGACACTTGACGGGTAGGGACAAAAGGTAGCGGTCGGGGTCGTACAATCATTGGGGTTGCTGCTCGCGAGCCAGCTCGCGACGCAGCTCTAGACGCGTCGCCAGAGGTGTCGAAGAATTGCGAGGCGAGCGTCAATGCGGATTCCGAGGCATCGCACGCCTGGAGCGAGTCTTGGACGGCGTAGAGGGACATGGGATCGAGCATGTTTTCGCCAATCGATCGGAATACGACGTCCATGGCGAGTTGGGTCAAGCCACGCTGGCTCTTGGAGCCGAGGATTGTATGTGTCTGGTGCCATCAGCATGGTTTCCACGAAGCAGCGAGAATCTTACCTTGCCCGAGCCAGTGACGCCCAACGTTGCAACGACAGCATCGGTGCCCTCGCCGCCCTGAGGTGCCAGCACCCCTTCGACGAGCGAAGAAATCTCCGTGCTATGGAAGACATCCAGCTGCGAAGCATCCTCCTCAAAGACCTGAGTAAAGGCAAACTTCTCAACGGCTCGCCGACGGTCGGTGGGAGGATTCAAGGTGATGTGAGTCGGATGGGACGAGCCCTCCTCGACCTCTTCGACATTGAGGATGGGTTCTGACGCTGTGCTGCGAGTGCTGCGGTGCAACGGAGGCGGTCGCAGGCGGAGGTAGACCTCGAAGAGATTGTGAGAAGACTTGCGCGACGCGTCCATGATGACCAGTCAGGTATCCGAATGATGCTTATGAAACTGATAATGACCAAAGGGAAGAGCCAAAGACAGCCTAGGTTCATGGATGGATCAAAGACTCGCTATTGATGCTTGTTTGACATTCATTTGCCTTCTGTTTACGGAGTTGGAGCGATACATCGCGCTGGCCGGGCAACTGGCCGCATGCGATAAGATAAGCTAAACGCGATTGACGCCCTGCACGGGCCATTCCGCTTCCGGAAGACGCGGTACGTACCGTCCGGCCGAGTCAGCCGCGGACGCAAGCCCACCCGAAGTCCTCATCCATGCGAACAATTTGACGAACAAGGAACCCAAGTCCAGTATTTCCGATTGGATTGTGACGGGTGGTGTGTTGCATCGTAAGGTTTTCAGCGGAGAGCATGCAGCAGCTTATGCCTCGATGCGCTGATTACCTCCTAATGGTCGATGGACTACGTACGGCGGACAATAAAGTCGAGATGCAGCTTCACATGTCTCCATTCTGATGCCTTGGTCCAGACATGGAACTCACGTGTGCATGAAGAATCCGAACCGAACAAAATTGAGTTGACTGGCGCAGGCAAAGGTGGTCAGACTTGTACATGCATAGAGTCACCAGAAGAAAAAGATGTTGGAGGAGTGGGCTATATCACAATCAGAGCCAATCGGCTTTGGTGCCTGTGCAGTCTGACTGCTTGATGAGGAGATGATCTCTCGAGGTTGACTCACAGATGGCACAAGAAGATGACAACAGGTCAAGACTTGGAGGAAATTATGAGAAGCAAAAAATCGGGTTCTTCAGCTGCCAATCCTCAGGCGTCATTGGCTTCTCAGTACCGGTAATGCCGCAACCACGATTGGCGGGATCAATGGCGGCGTCTTGAGTAAGAGGGGAAGAAAAAAAAATCTCTGAAGATCCAGAGCTCGAAGAGGGGTCACGAAGGTGGTCGCTTCTAAACACTGGCGTCTGCCTTAACGTCACGCTAAAAGAATCTGATGACGGCAGTGCCTGTTGAAGCGGGGAGGGGCTGACGAAGGAGAAGAGGGGTTGGAGACGAACAATAACTGGAACTGGATAGGAAAGACGACAAAGGACGATATTGTTGGGAAGCCAGGGTCAGCTGAGATTGGGATTGACTGACCAAACGAGGCTACGAAATTAACTCGGCGAAGAAGCAAAGAAGACAAAACTTCGTCATGCTCGGAGTTTTCCTCCCGACTCGACAGCCTCTATTTCCGGTTCTTTCTTTTTCCCCTCTTCAATTTCCTGCCTCTGTCGAGGCGTCCAGACTTTACTAGCCGCTTCGTCTTGGCCGGTTGAACAGTGGAGGACCCCCCACTAGTGGTCATGGCAACTCGGATGAATCATAAGTCGAATGAGGGGTAGAGATATGTAAAAAGGAAATTGGTCGAAAGTGTAAATGAAGCTGTGAAGAGTCATTACTAAGTAGTAAAAAGCGTCTTCTACCTTGAGTCCTCCCATTGAGTTTGGGTTCTTCGCCCTACGCCAACCTCTGATTTCTCGCCTCAACCGCCTGCAGCGCCATGTTCCAATCCCTGCAGCTTCCTTTTGTTCCATGATCCATCATTGACCCATTCTCCATCACACGAATAACGCCAGTGCCACCAGGGACGAGCACGCCCCTCGTTTCCGCTCTGGTGGAGAGGTCACTGCGGAGTCCATCTCGTTGCCTCCCGACCCTTTTTTCGAACCTCGTCGGCCTAATGCCCAAGAACACGGGAGATGCCAGAGGTGGATGTGATGCTATGTACCGGAATTCATATGTTGTTCTTTGGTGCCTAACTGGGATGTCTTGCCCACTACCGAAGGTTGCAGTCGTTCTTCTGCTGCCTCCGTGCTCTTGCATAGGGGAGATCGACCTGCAGAACCACGCCGATAGGGGCCTGAAACGAGTCCCGAGTCTTGAAGACGGAGGAACAGGGGACGGAATATGCCTCAGCCGTGGGAACAATCTATTACGAATAGGAGTCGGGCATGATTGGGCGTATACATCGGACAGAAGTCGGCTTTGTGGTCTATTGACACCATCATGACTGCTCATGGAACCCTTCTCCGGCATGCACAAAATTGATTTCCCCGGCCCTATTCCACGCCAAACGATAAATCAGACCAGGACCCTTGAATAGAACCAGGGCATCGTACGGACGGGATACTGCCGAGGCCGCCTGGTGAACCCCTTCATCGCTACCAACCCTGCCATCGGACAAATAGAAAAATTAAAAAGTTGTGCGCATTTCGCATCGTCGGCCCTGCATCGTAGCGAGCGAAACAGAAGCCGGTCCAACCCTCCCTTTAACACGACACGTCTCAAAACCCGAGACCTTTTGATGACTGTCTCTGCCTGTTGTGACTCTTTTGACGCCTGCGAGAAGCCCAAACGAAGCTTCAAAGAGCGGTGACGACGTTCCAGCCACCCAGAAACGGCCTAGCGCCAGGCTGTGGGGTCGGTCTCCGTCATCTGGCGCTCAGAGGCGCCCACAGGCGCTGGAAGATTTAGCGGATGAGCCACTGAAGGCCGCTGAAGTGTGGCCCCTGGGAGTGGACACGGTACGTACCACGGTGCACAACCCTCGCAGCCAATCACAGTCGACCCCCACCGTGAGAGGAAAAAAGTTGGGATATATCTCCTCCTCCTCCGCTCCATCCTCCTCCCTCCTCTCGTCACCACCAACCCAATCTATCCCCCAAGACAACGAAGTCGCAATTACCCAGTATCCCAATATCAGGACATCCCTTACCGAAACTTTGTCGAGTCACCATGCCTTCGGCCGTCGCTGAGCTGTAAACGCCCACTGCGGGCCGTGGCACCGATTCTGTCCACGGTCCGCAGTCCAGCAGTTCTTCGATTCACCACACGATCAATCCACCACTCGATTTAGTTTCACCACAGGCTTTCCCGCTCTTGAGCTTAGCTCACCCGAAAGCTTGTCCCTGAAATCCACGATCCTGCGACTTGCCCATCACGAAGGGCTATCCACAACACTTGGCCTCCATCGGCCAATCGCTGCAATACTGTTCAAATACGCATCTTACTAGACGTCTGCGATCCACCGAATCGAAACACATACCATGTCTCGCAACGTTCGACGAAAATTCCCCTCCACCCCGGTCAAGGCGACCAAGCGGCGCCGTCGGGTTTCGGAAACCTCTGAGTCGTCCATCGACCTCTCAGACGAAGGCGGCTATTCGGCCGTCGAAGATATCAGCGACTCCTCAGACGACGACGAGGACGATGTCGCGGCGGCCGAGGAGGAAAATATTCTCGAGGAAGCACATCCAACCCCTACCGCTCCTCGGCCGCGACCTCTCTTTACCGAGACTGACGATGATGTTGACGCCGGTGCCGACGTCGACGATGACGAAGAAGACGGAAATGGCAGCTGGGCTGGCATCCTTTCCGAGGTCGAAGAGGGTAACCTCTCTGACCTGTTGAATGAGGACCTCTTAGAATTCAACGCCAACGTAGAACGCCATGTTCACTTTGACGTGCCCTCGAGTGAATCCGACTCGACTGATACCGAAGATGATCATGCCGATCTCTTCCCTGACATTTTTGTCTCCCAGACGGCTCTCGATCCGGCGTTCCGCCGCGAAATTGAGAACGACCCTGACGAGTCGTCTGGCTCTGGTTCCTTTTGGGACTACAACTACACCCACGAGGATCATGATTCGGACGCTGAAGAGGTTATTCGGCAGATGTCTGATGATGACACTCCGATTGCCACTCCCCTGGCTTCCCAGCTCAACACTGTCGCATCTACTCCTGTGCCCGCTTTCGAAGAGCCGCAGGAGCTAGATGGCTACGAGAGTGAGTGGCTATCGGAAGCTTGGCGTCCCATGCTAACTTTGTTCAGCGGATGGTGATACAACCGAAGAAGACATCCCCGAACCTCTTATCCGTAGAAAGACTCGTCGGCCTTCCAACCCCATGAGCGAGTTTTCGGATTCCGAAGCCGACAGCCCTGTGAAGCGCATGCCCCGCGTCGGGAGATTCAACTTGGACCGATCCGATGACAAACCCATCGCCGTGCTTCACCCCACCACCAAGAAGCTCATCATCTTTACCCCCGGCCGACGACGCGCGTTCGATCTGTCCCCAGGACAATTCGACTTGTCCCCGGAGCGCTTCACCGGACCGTGGGCCATGGAGAACCACGTCATGAGCAACTCGGCCAACGTGATGCTCAGCGGGCTCTTCTCCTCCAACTCTTTCGGCGACTTTATCAACACCCAAGCCGTCGGTCCCGCCGAGGCCTTCTTCACCTTTCCCTCCGAGGCCAACACCGCTGATGAAAGCTCTACGGCGCCTAGCATGCAAGGCGAAGAGGACGAAGGCGAGAAGAAGCTCGACATTGACGACTTTATCACATGGAATGACGACAGCTCCGGCGATGAGAACTGGGACGCGACAACCCCCGTTCGCCCCAGCACCGCCTCGAGCGACATTGACGTCCTGTCCCATCTCAACTCGGAGACGGTCGGGGCCTTTCGTCGCAACCAGATCAACCAGCAGCTGATCTTGAGCAACCAAGCCACCCAAGACTCGCTCGCGTTTAGCGGTCCATACAACTACACCGCTCTCAAGGGACTCAAGTCGGACCGGTTCGATACTGCCACCGTGCCCCTGACTCCCATGAGACGCCACAAGAAGCAGCTGAGCGACCTCACCCGAAGCCCTCTAGAAACCATGTCGGCGAAACGCAAGGCCTCCAACGACGCTGGCGGAGGCCACAAGAGACACCGAAGCATCTCGGATGTGAACCTGCTGCACATATGAGCGCACCTACTACGTGTGAGGACGGCATAGCTTGCATGGCAAGTATCCCTGGCCTCGCCATTGAACGACTACATTCATTTGACTTTTCTTTTACGGTTCGGAAGGTACTTGGAAACTCTTTGAGATGCCAAGATACCACGGTGGGCAGGGCTTTGACAGTTCTGCCATAATGCGGCTAATACGATTGATGCCATGCGTGTCGTCGATACGACAACTTTTCCTTTCTTCTTGTGTTTTACGATCAAAAGTCTTGTTTCCATTGACGGATCCGGTCGCGGGCTTTGGCTCTTGAGGGCTCATGACGTGTTCATGTCGGGTCTAGAGGATAGACAAAATCTACGGCGTTGACCTGTTACCTGAAGTGCTTCTGTGATGTGTTGCATGACCTGGTGAAGGGGATAAATGACTGCCACTGTGACTGCTGCGCCCGTGTCTGCAGCTATTACCACTGACCACTGCTACTGACTGCCTCTGCAAGTGCCCAATGCTCCCGTGACTGCTCTTGTGACCGCTGCTGTGACTGTTGAGGATGGTCGATTTTGATAGAGGGATTTGGGGAATCCTCCACGCGACGCGGGCCTGCGGCCGGCTCCCCAACGGCGAGCTTTTAGGCCTGCAGCGCCTTCGCCGACAATGTCTTCACCAGAGTGAAGCAGTCAACCAAGCTGCATCGCAAAACGTGCCAATTGCCGCTGGGTATTTGTCTTATTCTGGGCGATTCAGTGCCAGTGCCGAGTTTGCCTCTGTTAGAAGCAATGTGGGAAGAACCAGCCAACTGCGCGTTCTTTGACCTGCTTTCAGCTTGGATTATTAAAGGAAATGAGCTACTTGGTTGAGATGAAGCTTCTCGAGATACAGGTGAGGTGCGCGGTGCAAGGCACGACGAGATGGTAGGACATGGAGAGAACGGTACATTTTGTCTCCTTGTGGCAACGTCTCGATCTTTTGGGTCAATGGGATTGACCTTGCATTTTTATGGAATAAATTGCCTCTAATTGTCCCTCATTTGGATCTTTATTCTCTCGTTCATTTGGACGTTGGTGAAATCAACCCTACCGCGTCTCTGCTGACGAGTTCTGGCAAACGCTCCGCATCACCGTGTCTCCTTCGCAATGCCGAGGCACACCATAATTTCTATAGGTACATTATAAGCAACAGCGGCATTCACAAGGGCAGTCACGGGGTAGTCACGGGAGCATCAACAGCAGTCAGCGTCAGACTCGACTCCGCGAATCGAGCCGAAGGCGAGGAGCCCGCCGCAGGCGTCTCCCCGAAGAGGCGTTGGGGAGGGGTTAGGGAGGGCGGGTTGTGTGTGTGAGAGAGAGGGAGAGAGAGGCCTGAACCACCGTGTCGGTGTATCAATTTTACACAGAAAATACTTTCCTCATGACCAAGACTGTTCCGTATCTAAACATTGTCGTCCCAATTCTCGCCCAAAACACTCCAGCTTCACCACCACTCTCAACTTCGTCTTGGCCCCCATCGCCATCATCAACCTCCACTCCTCCAGACGCAACGGTTTCCGCTGCCCGACAACCCGAGAAGCGTCCAGACGCCCGTCGGTCAAAAAGGACCAACACGACTGCCCTCCACTTACCAAGTAGGTTGCGGCGCCTGGTGTTCCTGCTGACACTCTTGCATCTGCCGCGCTGTCTGATATGTCCGGCAACGTCCCCAGGTCAGGCAGGCCTGTCGACCTCGGCACCGAAGCGCAGGATCGAGGAGCTTTCCGCGGCTCAAGGAAGAAGCAGCGCCGAGATCCAGAGCTGGCCGATCCGGCTGCTCCAGGCCGCCGTGGCCCTTCGTGAGCCTGCCCGACGAGGATGCCGTCGCTAGGAAGACACGGAATCTGCCCAGCTCGTGGAAGAAGGCCTGGTTCACAGTGTCCCTGAACTGGAGCATGCAGTGGTCGACGAGAACGGATACGAGCCGGGCCAAAGCCGCCAGCAAGCTGCATCCAGTCCCCGCCTTTGTCGTACGCCAATGCTCAGGGCGAGACTGCGAAAGAACGCCGGCACTAACGCCAAGGTCCCGCGGCCATGAGGATAGTGTGAAGGAAGGCAGAGGCTGCAGGAGCTGGAAGTCACGCTGGAATAGCCCAACGACGTCAAGCGTCTCTGCGACTACACGCGACCAAGTGTACTTCTCTAATGACCAAATGTTATTGGCCAGGTAGAACTAGGTGGGGGAGATTAGCTACTGCATCTCACTCCTTCTCGCGCCCATGAGACTCACAAATAAGAGGAAAATAGGCCCACTTGGATATGAGATTCCCACGGCGGTGCAGACGGCAATGAAGGTGAAGAGGTGCGCGGTGTGGACGGCGAGATGGAAAGACCAGGCGTCTTTGATGTGGCATGGGGAGGTGTCGATTACTGGCTGCATAGTCTCGGTTTCGGACTTTTGTGTATTATTGCAAAGAGATCTAATAGAGTCGTCTCTGGGTCGAAATGTTCGTAATACGGGACTTGTTCCGTGTCGAGATCTAGAGTCAAGTCCGTCAGCATGTACAGTTTCAGGGGAGTAACGTGTCATCTGGCTACCATGCGGTGCATCACATAAGATTCCCATTGTCAACTTCGTGGGCGGATCCAGGCAAGCTCGCGTACAAGGTTACTGGAGCATCAACTCATTAGTCAGGTCCTTGGATAGAGCAAAGGGAATAACAAACTGAGGCCATGTTTTGACTGACGCGTCAACTGGCTCGGTACCACTGATAGCTCAACTTTATAGCGCGCGTGTAGATGAGAAAAGATCAAGAGAAGAATCGAACTTCCATCGTCCTCTGAGAGGAAGACCGGCCCAATGCCGCTTGACCAAGGACGTTAGACCTGGAGAGAAATAGGAGCTCACGCTACGCAGAAATAGAGCTCGCGCTCGAGAGAAATAGGAGCTCGCGCTCCGGAGAAATAGAGCTCACGCTCGAGAGAAATAGGAGCTCGCGCTCCGAAGAAATAGAGCTCACGCTCGAGAGAAATAGGAGCTCGCGCTCCGCAGAAATAGGTTGAGCGTTGGCTTGAGAGAAATATGAGCGTGGGCTCGATGAAAAACAAGCGCAGTCAGATTTGTGGGGACCTCGATTTCTTATCCGTAGATAAGGCACGACCCCGCTCTCACCCTCTTTGCCGACAAGTACCTACCTCCATAATTAAGGCCGTTTTGATTGGTTAAAAATACGCTCACGTTCTACCGCTCGCATCTCGTTAGTCGCATTTTTATCGATTGCATCTTTATCGGTCAGATCATGTCGGTCGCGTCTTATCGGTCGCGTCTTATCGGTCGCGTCTTATTAGCAGTCATGTCTTGTCTATTGCGTTTGTCTGTCGCGTGTGTCCGTCGCGTTTGTCCGTCGCGTTTATCTGTCGCGTTTATCCGTCGCGTCTTGTCGTTACATCTTTGTCGGCTTCGTCAATCCTTGTTCGTCGGTCTTTGTCCATCACGTCTTCGTCGGTCACGTCTTTGTTAGTTTGGTTTCGTCTATTAGGTCTTCGTCCCTAAGTCTTGAGGTCCTCGTCAGTCTCGAGGTCGTATTGAGTCAAGCGCTCATGTCACGGGACTGGCACACGGGACCTGACGGGTCACCCAACATCTCACAGAGGTTATTCATTCATCACCACCTTTTTGTTAGACACCCAGCCAGTCCTGCCACAGCAGCCTCTAGCTAGTCTGTTCATATTTCCTCCTTGTTTATTCCCTTTCTCTCTTTGCTCCTCTCTATGCCTGATTCCACGGCCCATCGCGCTGCTCCCTTAATAGGGGGCTCTCACACTTCTGACTGGCAATGTCTACCTTACCGGTAGTCCCTATGCCTGAGTTAGTCGCGCGACTATTGCGGGGTCTAATAGACTTGTGGTTTGTCCTAGGCGTTAATTTGAACCGTCGCAAGAGATGACAATCGCGAGAAAGTGGCAGACACCACAGAGACCAAAACGAGACCAGGGTACGGGCCAAGTCATACATGTCCAACTCATCGCTTGCCCGTTTCTGTGCCTCTCGCCTCTGCAACCTGAACATCCCCAAGTTCAAGCTATCCCTGCCTCCGGTCCCTACGAGGTCTTTGTCAAGTCGGGTCTTGAGGTCTTTGTCAAGTCGGGTCTCGAGGTCTTCGTCAAGTCGGGTCGTCGTCGCCGTCGTCGTCGGCCGGGTCTAAGGTCTTCATCGGTCTCGAGGTATTCGTCAAGTCGCGTCATCGTCGTCGGTCGGGTCTTAAGGTCTTCGCCGGGTCTCGAAGGAGTCTCGGCAGCGAGGGTGATGACGGGGAAATCTGTTGTCTGCAACCGTCGGCAATTTCGGGTCCTTGAGTGTCGGAAAAGACGGCTCCAACAGCCATTCGAACAGCTCGTTTTCCTCTCTTCCATTGGCTCTCGTGAGGACCGTTTTTTCCCTCTGCAAACGCCTCCTCCGCCTAGCCCTCGCAGGTTGGGGATGGCACCTTGAAGTGGGAAAAAACAGTCGCATGCATCTCGCGCGACTGGAGTAAGGTACTTCTTTTTCATAATTGAGTGGCTGCTTCACAACTTGTAAAAGATAGAGACGTTGGAAGACGGGCTGTTGGGGAACGCCTGGGCGGACTGTTGCACTAAGTGACTTTGCATGGTCGAGAGGCCAATCTCGCCAAATTTAATGTAAAGTGACTTGGTCGTGTGAGAGCCATTTCTCCTATGGCCATCTGTCGGTCATTTCTTGCGCGATTTTGCCGTTGGATCTTGTTACTAGTCGTGCGATTCGCAGTGAATATCACAATAGAGAAGAAGCGCCGACATACCTAAGTTTCTGAGTAAATCTTGTTTTGTGGCGAGAGGCAGAGCCGCGCAAGAAGTCATCGTCGCCTACCCTATACTAAGTCTGAACACTACGACGTGACTCAGGACTGCGTAGCGAGTGCGGCCTGCAGTCCGCGGTTTCATTTCTGTTCTTGTGATAGGCCCATTTTACCTGCGTCTTTTTCCCCTTATTAATAGGTCATCTACCTTGACCCGTCGCAAATGAAAAACTGATCGATGGCAGAAAATACATTCTTTATCTCCCTGTCCAAGCCTTTCAGATTTTCCTCTTGCAATCTCTCCGTCCCTGTGACACCTCAAATGACCGGTCTTATCCACCTGAAGGCATAGGAAAGGTGCGCGCCGTTTGAAAGAAACGGGTTGGAAGAACTTTGCAATCATCTTTCCACCGTCCAGACCTCGAAACCGCTAACTGTTGCAGAACAGCTTCCTTCCGTTACAACCTTGACCCGAGACCCTCATGATCGACCTTCCAACGACGGCCGACCTGAGACTGAAATATCTCTGACGAGGCTGGCGATGCTTTGTTTTTCTTCCCGACAATTAGCACTTGCCTTGAGGGCGGACTTTCACTTGGCCCTTGGGACACCAGCTCGCCTTTTACATACTTCGACGACTCTAGCCCGACCCTTAACCCCGAGGGCTTTCCCATCGAATTAAACCAGCGTAGATAGTTCGAGACCACCCTCCGATGCTAACGTCCTACCGCTAGAACCTTCCGTGGAGGAGCTCTCACGGCACCGTCGCCATTGACCGGGACCAAAGAGCTTTTTCAGACAATTCGACGGCAGGCCAAAGCTAATAAGAACTGGGCGCAGGCTGCCCACCACAAAGCTGGCAATAAATGCAAGAGAGCACTGGTTTCGGAGTCAATATTGTCATCAAGAACCCGATGAATTGACCGCAGTTTATATACAATTGGGGGTCGTATGAGTGCTTATATAAGGGCTTTCTAGTTAATTGCGGACTGAACTTATAAAATCCTCGAAATCCCTTTAAGACCGACCTGATGAAGACTTTAACGCCGGACCGATGAAGGCCTTAAGACCAAAAGACGTCATGACCCGACTGATAAAGACTTGGAGACCCACTTGATGAGGATTACGACACGATAAAGATCCCAAAGACATTTCAAGACAGACTTTAAGGCGCGACTCGACAAAAGTCTCGAGGCCCAATGATCCGACGCCTTGCTAGGGATTGGAGGTAAAGGCCGGAGAGGAGAAATAGCTTGGACTTGGGTAAGTTATGTGATTAAGACTGGAGGCAGAGAGGTTGCTGGCCCACCGATGGAGTTGGATATGTCTTTATTTTGACTGTCAACTTCTCCCACTGCGACGTTTTGACTATCTCGCGACATTGTTTCTCCTGCAACGGTTGCGAGTAGACCTCCCGCAAGTCGCGCGACAATAATCCATGTAGGCACAAAGACTCCCGGGACAGTACAAGGCATAGCCCAGAACATGGGTTCAAGTTTTCTTCTGTCATGGCATTAAAGCAGAGGGGCCTTATACCTCTGGTCTGTCGTACTCTTGAGATTATCGGGTCTTGAGGTTGTCTGGTCTTGAGGTTGTCTGGTCTTGAGGTTGTCTGGTCTTGAGGTTGTCTGGTCTTGAGGTTGTCGGGTCTCCACGTCGGCGGGTCTTCCGGTAGTCGGGTCTTCAGATCGTCGGTCGTCGGGTCTTTAGGTCGTTGGGCGTTTAGGTCTTTATCCTTAGTCCCGTATTTGAATCTTCCACCAAGGCAGTTAGTTACCGGGGTATTTTGTCTATCTTACAAATGGCAGAGAGTGGACTTGGTTGGCAGGTGATAATACGTACCATTTGTACCTACTCCAGTGTGCAAGATATTCGTATTCAGAGTAGCAATACAGGTGCACGCGTATTCATATGTGCCTATCCGTAAGAAGTACGATTTAGATTTTTCTATGCGGTGAATTAGCTTGTAACCAAATGCATGGGTTTGCCGCAAGCGCGATACTGCCCTTCATTCGCTGGCCAGAATGTTCACAGAAGGAGGCTGTGGGCGAGTTCATGTAGGCAGAGGATGCCGGCGGTTTGATGAATGACGTGCGGCTATCGTTCGAAAAGCCGAAGGGGGGCGGGCTCATGGTTTTCTGCGTTTTGTGGAAAGCTTTTCATAGCCCGAGAACGGAAATGGAAGGGAGGATCTTATTTGGGGTCGAGGCGTATTACCCGCGGCTTGCAGTGCATCACTTTCTCATACTCGCAATGGCCGTACCCCACGGAAGAGAGGAAGCCCGCTGCCTCCTCAGTTCGCTGTCCTATTCTCATAATGTCAGTGAGAGGATCATAGTCTTTGCCTACCGAAGAGACGACACGCACTAAAATGAAATCGCCTTCACACATACTCCCAACAGAAGTAATGATCGGTTTGACAATCGAAATCAAATCCTTCCTGAGAAAAGACCACCAGGCCGACCTTTGAGCGCTGGCTCATGAAGGAAGCGGCTTTGGCCGATGAAGAAGCTGCTTTAGCAGATGAGGAAGCTAGGCGTTGGCCGATAATGGATGAGCGTTGGCTAATGAAGGAAGAACTTAAGGTGAGGTTGCCCTCGTCCATAAAGAACAGTTTGAATAGGCCCTTGCCTACTCCGTATATCAATATACACCCAGAGGTTATCCGTAGAGTCGCTTGGGATGTTGAAGAGCACTATTAGTTACTCCTCATTACTTGTATAATCGATACTGTATCGTTCCCAGTCGCTATCGTCGTCGTTGTTGTTGTTGTTGTCCACGCCGTCCCATTTTGGGCCAGCCGGTACTTCTGCAACAGGAGTAGCGGTAGTAGGACCAACAATGGTGGGAGCGGCAGCGGTGGTGGTGGGAGCAGTAGTGGGAGCGGTGGTGGGAGCGGTAGTGGGAGCAGCGGGGGAAGCGGCGGCGGCGGTGGAAGCGGCAGTGGTGGGAGCAGTGACGGGAGTGGTAGTGGCGGCGGGAGCACCAGCAGTCTTGAGAGCGGCTTCGAGGGCAGCAGCATTGGTGGGAGCGGCTGGAGCGGTGGTGGGGGCAGCCGAACTCATCGATTGTGGGACAACCTATGATCGATTAGCGGCGCGAGGACCACGGCGGAGATGGATGTTCTTACCGCTTTCCTGCTTGCTTTCTGGATCCGGACCGTACGGCCGCGAAACTGCAAGTCCTTGAGCTCCTCCTCGGCCTTCCTGCACTCAGTCCGAAGCTCGAATCCAAGCATAGCCCAACCCAAATGCTTATGCCAGGGCTTGTCCGATGGCCGCCAGAAAAATGTGACGGTGTGAGGCTGGGATAGCTTGGCTCGGCAGACTTCCTTAAAGTCAGAGCGAGAGCCCTTGAAATTGATATTCCGCGCGAGAAGTAATCTTTGCTTCTTGCGATATGTCAGAAGCCGACTCTCGAATTCCTCGTCGTAAGTCATTCTGTTTAATGAGTCAGCCATTCCATTTTGGATTGTCAAAAGGCACTCTGCCTTGGTATGGAATGGTACTGGGATCGAACCTTCTTATATGCTATCGCGGTAGTCTCGAGGTGGTTGATGTCGATGTTGATGTTGATGTTGATGTTGATGTTGGTGTTCATGTTTGTGTTTGGTGGCAGTGTTGTGGGGAAGTCGGATTTGTGGGCTTCACTTGAAGGTCAGATCTACTCGCGGTGGTGCAATACCTTGAGGGCCTATTGAATGAGTAGAAATCACAAGTACTTTTCCCTCGGACAAGACCTGGATCACTGGCTAATTTTGGTGCGAGCCAAGGTACTCCATTTTTTCGGGCCCTAATTGGTCCAAATTCCAAAAAGTACATGACCGGATTTGAGGAGCCTCGTCGCACTCGAAAAGAGAAGCATCCATGGCACCGCGTCGGCCACTCCCTCATCACGAGATCTTTATGACGATTTAAGGTGTGAGAAAACGCCAGAAGATATGGCAAAAGCAGTTGCTCGGTCTTCCTCTGACTGAAGGCATATTTAGCGCCGCGCCTATAAACCTTGATGAGCGCCCGTCTATGAGACGGGCCAAGAGAGAGCAAAAGATAGGCCAAGATGGTTGGGTGCTGAGCGCCAATCTGGGCATATTCGTATGTGTCGCAATGTCCTTGCGCATCTACGGAGGGAACCCAAACGAGGTTCTTGGGGATAGCCTAGCAAACAATACAGCAATAAGCCGGGGCAATGCATTCAAGATTCGGCCGGCGAAATGGCGCGGCATTAAGTCGCTTTTCAGAGTCATGGACTAGGAGGACGCGAAAAGGCTTCTTGAGTTCACGCCTCTCCTTGGTGATTCTACTACTTCCTGAGAGGAGACATGGGCGCTATTCATACTAAAGCCGGATGGCTTTCGCGGCTACTCCGTCCTCTGACCACACTTTGATTCGTCTCATTAAGGTCAGTAATAGTCTCATATCAATCATATACGTGTTCTAGATTATAGATGCGGTCTTGGTGCTGGGAGTGTCATAGGAGAATCCGCTGGATAGGTAGGCGTAACCTATGATGAGCCTTTGATGGCTGCACTGAATTGAACCAGAGGTCGTCCACGCACTCGTCCTTGATTGAGGCGGCCCGTGGAAAGTTATGGAGCTCGGCAGACATGCCACCATTGTCGAATGTCCCATGGCGTTGTCTCTGTTGGACCTCTATGTGCGGGTGCACCGGACCCGACTTATGTTGTATCTGATTGTTATTTATCCCGCACCTGTTCTGTGACCTAGAGCGTGAGTAGTACGCTTTCGGGCTTCGGTGTGAAACTGCAAGTGTGGTACGGCGTTGGCGGCCGAATAGTGGCGGAGAGCAAGACAACGAGCACATATCGACAACAGGCACCTGTCCTGTCTCTTGGGCAATAGTTAGATTGGCCTACGTCATTTTCAGCGCTATGACCATTCCAGAACAAAACGTCACACTTTCGGATCGGGAAAGTTTGCCCGCAACACCGAAGGTATATCAACACAACCTCGACTGCCCCCATCATTAAACAACGTCGAATAAGGCCACCTAGCTCAGCGGAAGAGTATTGCCCTCCGGTATACAGGTTCAGGCAAGGGTCGTGAGTTCGATCCTCACGGTGGCTCCTTCCTTTTTGCACATTTGAACGTCTTCAGCTCTTCTTGTGATGTATGTACGTACGTACGTACCATGTCCATTCTTGCCTATCTACTATAGAATGCAAGTGGTGAATGAATGCCTTTATAGTACTGTGTGTTTCAGCAGGATCCTGAGCCCGCTCCGCATTGTTGGGCGATGGTGTGAAGGGAGTGTGTCACCCATCCTTGGTGCGGTGTTGGCCCCCAACATGGGACCGGCCTGGTCGCCCCTCTTTGATCCCACCATGTCCGGGATAGCCCGGCTGACAAAATGATGAGTCAGGGATGAACGCTGTTGGAGCCATGTGAATGACCCATGCATTAAATTGAGTTCACGGCGAGTCCGGATAACACCCAAGAAGACACAGAGACATCACCGACATTGGATCCAGGTATGTGAATAAGGCGCTTCATGCGTATTCCTTCTATTCGCAGACCTATCCTACTACCTTGTCATCTTGAATGCAGAAGACGTGTGCCACTTAACGTCGGACAATGCCGGACCAACCTGGCTCGCCTATGCGAGTCTGGGAGACACCAACTTAAACACAGGCACATTAGATCAGGAAAGACGATAGCGCCGCACCAGCGGCCCGCGCTCTCTTTTGCCCAAAAAGCCTTGAGAAACGAATAGTCCCTGCAACCCCTACAGCCCGGGCCTCAATAGCCCCCACGATCACCCAGAACACCAGCCCGGCCGAGGTCATCGCAGACAGCAGACGTCGCAAAGGAAGCACAGGTCATCCCTTCCGTCCCGGACGGCCTAGGTCATTGAGGAAGGCAGAGGCTATCGTAGCGTAGGTCTTCATCGAAGGCGTAGGTCATCGTGGAAGGCAGAGATCATTAAGGAAGGCCTAGGGTATCCCTTCCATTCCGGAAGACATAGGTCACCGTGGAAGGAAGATACTCCGGGCTGAGAAGGTCATTGTAAAGGCATACTCAGGTCAGCGAAACCATACCAAAGGCGCGTTCGCTTCCAATTGGTTAAAGCTACGTGAAAATCACGCGATCACCTGAAAGACCTTTCATTACTTTGTTCCTCATAGCATACACTCTCTTTCGCAGTGCAAAGGCACACTATACCTTAGGATAAGTATACTATAGTACTAATGCACTCATATTCTATAACATAAGAAAGAACCTGAGGTACCTTACAGAGTACTTATAGACAGGTCGTATTATGTTCGTTTACACTAAGGTAGGATAATACACTATAGTTCATCTAAATAGCTTTCCTAATCCTAACCACCCTAGTAACGTTGATGGCGCAGGTTCCCAGCGCTGATTTAGATCTATGCGGCTCCTGTCTGTTGCCCGTCCATCTTCCCGCATACAGTCTCAACGACCCAACAAAATATAAGTTCAAGCTATCCACTGATTTCAGTCCCTGATTCCAGTCCCTGCCTCTGGTCCCTACGAGGTCTTTGTTAGGTTGGGTCGTCGTCGTCAGTCGGGTCTCAAAGTCCTCGTCGGGTCGCGTCGGGCCATACTGTCTTTGATGGGCCGAGGTCTTCGCCAAGTCGCAATATCATTGTCGGGTCGGGTCGTCGTCGGGTCTCGAGGTCTTCATCCGGTCGGTCGTAGTTATTATTGTCGTCGGGTCTCGAGGTCTTCGTCCAGTCGGTCGTAGTTGTTATTGTCGTCGGGTCAGAGCTTGTGGGGGCTTCGGGCCATACGGAAGAAAAGCTGTCGACTGCAACAGTTAGCATTTTCAGATCCGTTAGGGTTGGAAAAGGAGGTTTCGATAGTCATTCCAGTAATAACCCATTTTTGTCCTTCTCCCAGCAGCTCTCCCAGCGCCCGACTTTCCCCTCTTGACATGCCGTCTGCCTCAACCGAGGTAGAGGAAGGCCTCAACGAGCGAAAGACGGTTATCTTGAGAGCCGTCGCAAGAGAAGGCTTGGTCGTCGGAAGAGCGATTAAAAGGGCTGTTGCAGAAGGGGGCAACCGAGCTCTCAGAAGCGAAAGGGAGACGGCCATTCGAAACCTGGGGGCAGCGGTGTGCAAAGGGAGGAACAGACGGCCTATTAAGATGTTGGAAATAAGCCTGGGTAGTGAAAAGACGGAAGGGTCGGGCTACAGGCCGCAATGGGCGAGCTTGTTAGCTGACTTTTCGCAGACGGACGGACTCACCTAAACGGTCACGTCTGTGTTGAGAGTGCGAGGTACATTGCTGCGCGCCTCGCGACCAGAAGGATTCTGTCTTTCTACGGTTAGTCAAGTCTGCGACTGCCTCCCGCACAATCTTCGCACGACAAACGAAATTCCACATTTCCCACAAATGTTAGTAGTTGCTATTGGGATAGTACGTACCGTCCAAACTCCGTCTATCTACCTACTTAAAGCAGGGCAAAACAGAGGCAGCCGGGTCCACCACAAGAAATAGCCACAGCAAGATTCGAACTTGCACCACAGAGGGATACCAGACGCTCGCGCGCCATGTGACTTTTGGAGCGCTGGCTCACGAAGAAACTGCTTAGGCAGATGAGGAAGCGGCTTTGGCCGATGAAGAACATAGAGCGTTGGCTCTGAAGAAGCTTGGCTGGCTTATCAAGGATGTGGGTAGTGATGGGGTTGCCCCCTCCCAATGAAAGATTATAATAACCTTTCACCTGTGAAAAAAAGGAATATGACCTTGCGGCCGTTGGAAAAAGAAAGAAAGAGGACCTCTCGGTCATTGTCGATCGTCGAGACTGGAGAGAGCAGGGACATCAGACGGGCTGTCGTTGGGATGCTGGCAAACTACTTCGCCTTCGATGCTTCGAGGCTAGCCTTTGCAGCGTCGAGAGACTCCTTGACCTTGGGCTGTCGGAACACCCCGCTCACCTTCAACGATAGACGGTCTTCCTGAAAGTAGGGTAGGTCCTGCATTGTTGTTAGCTACCTAGCTGGGACAGGAGTCAATATCCTTACCACTAGCCATCGTGCATCAATGGCCGTAGCCGTCTGGAGGTTGACCTTTGGCCCTGACATGTTGAGGCTGGTGTACACAACCCACTCGTAGTTGCCCTGGACCAGAGAGCTGAGTGGTGCGAGGCGGCCGGGAACGTCCTCGTGAACGGTGCGATACTCATCGGTGCCGCCGTGGAACATGGCGGCTTGGGTGCAAAAGCCGGTGGCGAGAGCCTTCTGCATACTCGCCTTGTCCGTGACAGAGGCACGTGCTGGCTTGAGCTTCGCGACGTTGTTCAGGAAATGTCCCAGTCGCTGTCTCATCTCCCGAACCGCCTCAAGCGCATCCAAGTCCAGGGAATGCACCGCGCACCAAGTCCGAAGGCTGAATTCGGGGCCATTCTTTTCCTGATGCTTCTGACGTGCACGCATGTAACAGTCGAAGGTGTTTGCGAGAGCGAGGTGATCCGAGGTATGGACCGCAAGGTTCTCCCTCAGTACATCCGCGACCAGCTGGCTCTTGGACGGGCGCGCGAAGATGGGCTTCTGGGAGTTGGAGGCTACCGCGATGTCCACCATCTGCATGGTGCAGCCGAGCTTCGACCCTTCGTCGATGATGCGAGACCAGAATGGGTCCAGCTGACATTGCGCAGCAAGGCGGCCTGAGCGAGTGAGCTTGCTGCTGTCTTGTACGAATCCCCTGTCGGCGAGTTAGTGACGCTGGCCAAAGAGCAGAGGATAGCTTGTTGGAACTCACCAATCGTAAAGGTCTTGAGCAGCACGCAAGAGCGCCTCTGGATGGGGAGCATCAATCCAGTCAAAGTCGATGATCTTGAGGTGACCGGCAGCGAGCAGTCTCAGAGCTCCTGCAAGAACCGACGAGGAGCGGATGGCTGGCTGAGTCGACGGAGGCATGCGCTCGAAATCCTCCTTGGAATAAAGTCGGAAACAAACGCCATCTTGGGTCCGACCGGCTCGACCTGTGCGCTGCCTCGCCGATGCCTGGGAGATTGGGCCCAGCCGAAGCATGTGCATATCGAGGCGAGGGTTGTAGATCATCTGCCTCGACAATCCCGAATCAACGACGTAGACGATGCCGTCAATCGTCAGGCTGGTCTCTGCAACATTGGTCGAGATGATGCATTTGCGGTTTGGACTGGCCGAGTCCAAAGCCAGACTCTGTTCGCCGACCGAGAGTGTCGAGTACAGAGGGAAGATATCGAGGCCCTTGGTGTACTTGCGGAGCGACTCGCAGACTTCGTCGATTTCGCCTTGCCCAGGAAGAAAGACGAGGATATGGCCTGGCCCAAGGTTCTCGTGGATATAAACCACGGCATTAACGGCCATGACATCGAAGTCTGATGAGGCCGGTTTCGCATAGCGGATATCGACTTGAAAGTTGCGTTGGGATGGTGAGTTAGCAGGCTGGCAATACTTTGGGGGCCAGGTACTTACGCCTTTGATGTGGACCAGAGGACACTCGTTGAAGTAGTCCTGGAACAACTTCGCGTCCATGGTGGCCGACATGATGATGACCTTCAGATCCTTGCGACGGCGAAGGATCTTCTTGAGCATCGCCATCAAGATGTCGGTCTCGACAGTCCGCTCGTGCGCCTCGTCAATGATGACGCAGGCATACTCCGACAGGTCTTTGTCGGAGGCCTGTTTGCCGAGGAGGACGCCTTCGGTCATGTAGGCGAGCCGGGTCTTCTTCTCCCGGTTGTCGAGGTTTCTGACGCCACCAATCTGGTAGCCGACCTCCTCACCCAAGGTGACTCCCATCTCCTGAGCGACTCGGCGGGCAAGCCCAGTGGCAGCCAGCCGGCGTGGTTGGGTGCAAGCGACCCGGAGTTTACTCGCGAACTCGTCGTATACCACAAGCTGCGGAACTTGGGTCGACTTTCCCGAGCCGGTCTCGCTCGACAGAACAAAGACTTGATGCTTATGGTAAACATCAAGAATTTCTTCGAACCGCCCGTACACCGGCAACTTGCGGCGGCCTTGCAGCATTTCGTCGTGACCGCGAGGCCACGCCGTCCCGGTAAGGGGATTGGTCGTCGCATCCTCAAGGCGTTGAATTTTGGCCAAGGTGGCCTCGTTGCGTGGGATGGAGTCCATTTTGGTGGTGGTGGTGTTGGTGGTGGTGTTGGTAGTGCTGGTGGTGCTGGTGGTGGTGATGGTGTTGTGTTGTTGTGTTGTTATGATGGTAGTGGGAGTGTGCAATGTGATGGTGGGTAAGGGAAAGCATCCATAATATTGATGGACGCGTTGCGGTTCAACAGCAACCAAGTAAATGTAATTTAAGCCAATCATATAAAGCTTAATATTTTATGCCTTCTCTAGCGAACCTTCGAGATTGTTTAATTAGTCCGTACCGGTCACACTTATTCTCACGTTCTCAGGCGGAATAGTGAATCATGCAATATTACTAGTTAACAAACAAGGTAGTCACTACTTAGGTATTCAGTGCTAAAGGGACACTACTGTAGTGTCCAAAGAATATTAAGCGAAATACGTCGTCGCGAACAGGGCCGTGATTGTGAAGGTGCCTGACATTACCATCACGGCAGTGGTGTGAACCATTAATGTAGGAGCAATCAAGAGGAAGGGAGTGGGAAGGAATAGATGGGCCCGAATTGGTAGCAAACTATGCCTTGATTCCCCCAGCAACCCCCAGCTTCGTCCAGTGATTCTTACAACAGCTTTGCAGCAGCTCTTGTAGGCTTGTGTAGTGACTCTCAGAGCAGCTCCCGCAGCCTCTGGTCGCCTCTAGTGTCTTTGCCACGATTCCCAACAATTGCTCAACAGTAAACAAGGCTCCAATACTGGGCGTGGCGCCAACAGCAAGGTCTGCCATTAAAATAGGATATCAGGTTTATCGGCATAGAGTGCTTCAGGTTTTTTCTTTTCTCTGAGAACTACCTCAGACGTGGGCAGGCCGACGGTCAGGTTCCCGGTTCCACCAATAGAGCATGCCTAGCAAACTCGCCGATGACTTCTCTAACGTTGGACCGGGACACTTGTCGCCTTCGCTTCAGAAGAGCCGAACCTTCCCAGCCGGTTCCAAAATGCTCCCCCGCAAGCACCACGTTCATCGACCAGCGACACCGACCGTCTGGCCCCTGGTGAAGGAGGTAGGTTATATCGTCGACGATGAAAATACCCCGAGTGCCATTATTGACGAAGCTTTCTCAGTGGAACGACGCCGACATGTTTACGACACAAGGACAATATACCACTCTAATTTGAACCATGTGTGCCCCGCCTGACACCCGGTTGCAATGCCGCGCTTTCCGAGTTGCTATTATCTGACAATATTAAGGTCACGCGAAGCTTGCCTAGTTCGCTTCTACGCGCGATCCAAAGCCGGTCAATCTCCTGGGCAGGACGGATTGCTACATCGTGACACCAGGCCGTGCATCGGCATTGGGATTCCCGGTGAGGTGGAGGTTTTGAGCGGCTGAAGCTGTGGAGGTTGGAGACAAAGTTGCAGGGACGTACTGAGCGCATAAGCTGCAGGAGACCGAGGCAGCCGGTCGGGCAGCAGAAGCTGCGGAGATTAGGGCCGGCCTATCAATAGCTCTTCAGAGGAAATGTTAACCAGGAGAAGGTTGCCTTTTGTGACGAGGTGTTACATGACGATATAACTGGGGTAAGCGAGATGAATTGCGACATGGAAACTGCCCTGGGATTGGAGATGAACTGCGACGTGGAAACAGCCTGAGATGGGAGATGAACTGTGACATGGAAACAGCCTGAGATGGGAGATGAACTGTGACATGAAAACAGCCCTGGGATTGCCAAGCGGCCGGACATCGCCGTCGCTAATGACAAGAACAAAGGCAAAGAAATGAGGCGGGAGGCAAAGGAAGAGAATGAAAGGGCCGAAACTGTTCCATTTATCGTATTTCCCCATGACCCGGACACAATCAACGCGCTAATTTAACATAACCGATTTCTCGCGCCCGTGGAAAGAAAACAAGAAGAAATAGTGACCTGACAGGGAATACAATTCCGGCCTCACGGGAATGCCGAAAAGCGTTCGTAGGGGTCAATGATAGTACCTGAGCGATATGCTCGATCGGAATGAAGATCCCCTTGCCGCTATGGGAGGCGCGGGACGGCGAGGTGGAAGAACTAGGCGTCTTGAGGGTGTGGCATTGGAGAAGATGGCTGGGAAGGTGTCGATTCCCTGGCTGCATCTTCTCAATTTCGGACTTTTGTGTATGCGTGCAAAGGGACGAGGCAGCAAACTCCTCTCAAGAGGGGAAGACCTCGGTCTGAATGCTCCTAGTGTTGTTCCGTGTCGAGACCTGGAGTTGAGTCCGTTAGCATGTACAGTTTCAGACTCGAGGACAAGGAAAGTAACGTAGGTATCGTCCAGACTGCTATACAGCCCAAGTGCATCACGCCGCATCCGAAGCAGGGTCAAAAACGACAGAGACAGCCGGGTCTCCACCACAAGATATGAGAGCCACAGCAAGATTCGAACTTGCGCCACAGAGGGATACCAGACGCTCGCGCGCCATGTGACTTTGGAGAGCGCTGGCTCAAGGATCTGCTTAGGCAGATGAGGGAGCGGCTTTGGCCGATTAGGAACCTGCTTGAGCAGATGAAGGATATCATGAAGATAGGCTTGCGCCTGTTCTATGATGAGGTGTAGGTTGATGGTGACCTTGCGGCCATGAAGAATTCGAACGAGATATTGTTGAGTTGACTACCCAGTGCAGTCAGGAAGTGGAAGAATGGGCCACCTCAGTCGTCGTCGCCGCGAGTTCCGGCCCAAGCTGGGCCTCGTGCCGTGGTTGGTTTGGATTTCTTCAGCTTTCGCACGTTTCCCACGGTGAGGAGCTCGTGCAGGGAGACGGGAGACTGACGGCGGGCTGGCAGGTCTTCGGGCTGGATTGTTGGATGAACCGTGTCCACGACCTCACCCGCCTCGTTGACGAACTCGAAGGGCTCCATGAGATCTGTATTCGCCTTTTCCTTCTTGACCATGTCCTTGTTGACTTGGCGGCCGTGGCTTTGCCAAGTGGTGAATTGATCGTAGCCACCCCAGCCGAGAGACACCTTCGGCGGTCGTTCACGGTGCAGGAGATGGCCGGCCGATGTGGCCGAGCGATGGTCGGATATGTTGTCCCAGCGGTTGGGGGTTGCGTAGCTGGCCGATCCGGCTTTTGTCGCAGGATCTGATCCCTCTGGGCCGATGAGATCGCCCAAACTCCATTTGCCCTTGGTCCAGGTACGGGTGGCGAATTCGTTGCCGCGGGCGAGATGGCGTGCTGTGTCCGCGACAGGCTTGTCGGTTGTCACGACGTCCACAGGAGCCTTCATGGGTGCTCGGGCATCTTTGTTGCCCTTGGAAATGTCGAGAGCGAGTGGTGGAGGGTACTAGACTTCCCAACCCTGGGCCTCGAGAGCAGCCACCTCCTCCTTCGGGACAACGATCGACTCCTCTTCCTCGAAAGAGTCACCTACCGCCTTGCGCAGTATCTGCCCGTGCGGGCCTGGCCTGTTGGGCTGGTCGGGATCGACTTTCCGGATCAAGGTGACGAACTCAGTCTCGGGCTCGTGCTTGAGTTCCTCAAAGTCGGCACACTGCGTGCTGGCCCATAGGCGAGGCTGGAATCTGGCGGTACCAGAAGCGTCGGTGACGAGTCGGTAGGTTGGGACACCGATCGAGTCATAGTACTTCTCGTACTTCGGCCAGTCAGCCATGAGGTTGTCGATGCTGCTCTGGGGATCCTCCTTGTTGTCTTTCCACGACTCGGGAAGGACAAAATCGTCGGTCAGGCCGAGGGCAAGCCCCGCCGGATCTATGGCGCCAGGCTTGGGAGACGCGGCAGGATTGTCCGACAGGCTGAGCTTCTGCAGAGATTCGGAGAGAGGCTTGGGGGACATTCTGTGTGTACACGGTCAGCTTCTATAATGAGGGAGCAATGAGGATGCGACTTGCGTGAGTGGTGTTGGTGGTGTGGCGTGTATGCGTGTGTTGATGTTGTGTTTTTGTTTTGGGAGAAATGTGGGCGAAGCGTACGGGGCTCTTTTGTGTTTATTCAAGTCCCGTAAATTTCCCGTCCATCCTTCAAGGTTGCCGCCGCGTCCTGTTGAGCCAAGAGAAGGCTTTTGCTGTATTTTGGTTGGCCGAATCGCCTATGAACTCCTTTGTAACTGCTCTTCCAATACCATGAAGGGCGGACAACCCAATCACAAGACCAACTATTCAATCCTTCTGCGGATCCCATAATGTCCGACCGGTTCGGCCTGTACGCTGCCTCGCTAATGCCTGGGAGATTAACGGTCCGAGATTGCATTTAGTGAGATGGACAATTGGGCAAACGCAATTTTTGGCGGCCCCAGTTCAAGATGCAAACTTTTCGCCCTCTACGGTATGAGCAAGCGAGAACTTTACTCTGTCGATGGCCCGATAATGCACGAACTATTGTCAATAGTCTATTGTCAATATAGTCAGGCATCGATACGCCTCCCAACCCAGCTCCACGAGTACGGGCAACCACCTGCTATCCCGGAGGGACCCGACCAGCAAGGGTTATAGATCTGTCTCGATTCCGAATTGATGACATACACAACATTGTCGATTATCAGACTAGTCGCTGCAATATTCGTAGACAAGCATTCCGATTTAGGTCCAATGAGTTCAAGGCCTGGGTCTGTTCACTGGTGGCCAGAGTCTCGAGTAAAGGGGAAGACATCAATATCTTACGCACTGGATCATAGACTGGTCTCCGCCACGTTAGTCGAAACGATGCATTTGCGATTCGGCCCAGATGAATACAAGGTCGTGTCTTGTTCACCTGCGGCTAGTCTCGAGTACAGTGGGAAAATATCGAGGTTCTCCGTGTGCTTACGGGCCAGATCGCAGACTAGTCTCCGCCACGTTAGTCGAAACGATGCATCTGTGAGAGTCTACAGGCGAGCTGACCCTACCCCCCCCCCTTGCAACCCGACCTAAGGTGGGGCACCTGACCGAACACAAATCAACGCGACCAATAAAAAATAACAACACGGCCAATGATTGGCGCGTAAATGACCGGTGAGTACTCATGACCGGTTGGGTCAGTGTTCTTTTATGGTCAGCTTGCATTACGTGATATATGTTGAATTGGGTCATGTACGTAGCCTTGTGCATAGAAGGTCATGTGATCAATAGGCCCGCAGCCTGGTCACGTAGTGGGCTGCGAATGGTCGCCGGGCCATAGGAAGGGAGGAAAAAGGGGGCCTATAGGGGCAGGAGCAGATTTTAGGGTTAGAGATATATAATATAATATAATAAATAAATTAAGGTTATATTAAAAGGCATATTAAGCTATTTAATAATTAATAGTTAAATATATGCAATATATATACTAATTAAATGCTATATTAGAAATAAATTGCTTAATATTTGCTAATTAATTGCAATAATAATTATATCTTTAATTATTAAGTTTAATACTAATAAAGATTAGATTCTCTAATTCTTAGCCTTATAGATAAAGGCTAAGAATTAAGACCTTTAGGTATATTTTAACCCTTAAGCTAAAGATAAACTAACCCTTAATATAATAAACCTAATTCCTCTAGATATTATAGCCTTTTGGAAGTAAAGCTCTTACTAATTAGGTATTAATAGCTTAATAGCTATAAAAGTAATAGAGCTTAACCTATATTAAGAGCTTAATAAAGATAAAATAGTTTTAGCCTTATAAGTTAAAGAGCTTATTATAAAGGGCCTTATAATATATAATGCACTATAGATTAATTTTAAGTATTATACTTGAAAAGGTATGAAGAACAGTGAAAGGTAATGGAGGGAAGCTTCAAAGGGAGTTTGAGAGACGAGATAAAAAGATAGAAAGATTCTAATTGGATATTAAGAATCAGCAAATAGAGGTGGTCACAATGGGGTAAAGATTGTCTTGATTGGTCAAGAGAAGATGTGTTTAATTGATGATGAATATTCTAGACAGAG